>JANRGW010019511.1:0-15024 GCA_024733675.1 Psilopsiagon aymara | reverse complement strand
CTCCAGGAGCAGAGGGAAGAAAAAGGGGGAAGTGAGTGAACAAACTGCGTGGCTGATTTATGGTCTAAACCACGACAACACACTTTGTTCTTCATAGAACTACTTTAAAGTACTCATGCCTGGGGACTGGTGATCAGTCAACAGAGATCTTGCGGGTCAGGGTCAAAGGGAGAACAGCAATAGCGGACATTATTGAGGGGATCTGTTACAGACTACCTGATCAAGAGGACTCTGTGGGTGAAGCTCTCTACAGACAGATAGGAACAGCCTTGTACTCGCAGGCCCTTGTTCTCATGGTGGACTTCAACCACCCTGATATCTGTTGGAGGGATGGTATGGCCCAGCACAAGCAATCCAGGAGGTTCCTCGACTGTGTGGAAGACAGCTTCTGCAAGTGACAGAGGAGCTGACAAAGAGACGTGCCATGCTTGACCTTATGCTCACCAAAATGGAGGTTCTGGTGGAGAATGCGATGTTCCAAAGCAGCCTTGGCTGCAGCAGTCATGAGATGGTGGAGTTCAAGATCCTCAGGGCAGTGAGAAGAGTGTGCAGCAAGCTCACTGCACTGGACTTCAAGAGAGCAAATTGGGCCTCTTCAGGATCCTGCTCAGTAAGGTTCCATGGAATAAAGCCCTAGAGGACAGGGGGCCCAAGACTTCTGGTTGATATTCAAGAATCACCTGCTGCATGCTCAGGAGTGTTGTGTCCTGACAAGAAGGAAGTGGGGCAAGAAGGCCATGAGGCCTCCACAGATGCATAAGGAATTGCTGAGAAAACTTAGAAGGAAAAAAGAAGCTCAAAGAAGGGCCGGACCAAAAGGAGCGTGACCAGCACATTGAAGGAGGTGATCCTGCCCCTCTACTCTGCTCTTGTGAGACCTCACTTGCAGCACTGGGTGCAGTTCTGGTGTCCTCAACATAAGAAGGACATGGAACTGTTAGAGCAAGTCCAGAAGCAGCCATGAAAATGATCAGGGGACTGGAGCACCTCCCATATGAAGACAGGCTGAGAAAGCTGGGGCTGTTCAACGTGGAGAAGAGAAGACTTCATAGCAGCCTTCCAGTATCTGAAGGGGGCTATAGGGATGCTGAAGAGGGACTCTTCATCAGAGACTATAGCAGTAGGACAAGGAGAATGGGCTTCAACTAAAACAGGGGAAGTCAGGTTGGATAAAAGGAAGTTCTTTACTGTGAGGGTGGTGAGGCACTGGAATGGGTTGCCCAAAGAAGTGGTGGATGCTGCCTCCCTGGCAGTGTTCAAAGCCAGGTTGGACAGAGCCTTGGGTGACATGGTCTTAATGTGAGGCCTCCCTGCCCATGGCAGGGGGATTGAAACTGGATGATCTTAAGGTCCTTTCCAACCGTAACTATTCTATGATTCTGTTATCATAGCAAGAGAAGGATAAAAGGGATCTCAGCAGATTAAGTCCAGTGTGTTAACACAGTCATTACTAGACCTTCCTTTAGAAATGCTAGTTTAATCAGCCTTTTGAAATCTCTATTTAGGTAAAATCATTCTAGTGTTTCTTCATAACAGTTACAAAGATTGTTACCTCGTATCAAATTGCATGGGGTTTGCTGACAGCAAGCTGATGATTAGCATCTCTTTTCAAAAGCTATTTCTTTCATATCCTGATGGATGCATACATGAATGCTCCCATTGAACGTTAGGCTAAATGCTGTTATTTCCAAGCTGTAGAACTGGAGGTTTTAGGAGAGTCTGGTATTTATCAAAAAATACACTGTGCCTCTTGTTTACTATGAGATGTTAGTAGGTATGCCTCTATATTAAAATAATTTTTACTGATAATCTATATGAGTTATTGCACTTCCCATAAATTTCTGCAGTCTTGTCTGTCTCCTTGCTTTGCATGCTGACTTTTCTTGTTAATATTTCTGGAGTAAATAGTACTGAAGTGTTTGCTCTGGATAATTTCTGAAAAATATTTTTGTAAAATAGTTCCACAAAAGTAGCCTCCTTTCTTTCTTCTTTCTTCCTTTCAGCCAAGCTGAATGGGAGCAGCTGCTGACAAACTGCAGTGCGTTTCTGTTCTATGGAATGGAGAGATTCATGTCTCACATTTTAGTCAACAGACTGGTTGCTATGAATATCCCAAGTAAGATGAGCAAACTTAAAAATATTTCTTTATTGCACCACCTTTTGTTCCCAGTTGTGTTTATTTCATACTGTATCATTATTGAGGTATTGATGTTGGAATTTCAGGGCTTTTTTCAGCATCCAGTGTTTTAATCCAGAAAACTTTTCATTATGTAGATTGTATTCTGTTGCACAGCTTTCTTGTTATCCCACACAAGTCAGTTTAGTCCTTCTCCACTTCTAAACGTCAGAATTTCTTACATTCCAAAAATTGAGTCATTATCTGATAGTTTTTCCAGTAACTCTTCTCCTTTTCTGTGAAATATAATATTTGGCAACAAAGTATTTTTTACTATGAAGAGCAATCTCTGCAGGATCCCTTCAACAAAATTCCTCAGTCTTCACTCAGGCAAAGCAGAATTGTCTGTCAAGACTGGGTTAATGCTGAATGATTACTCTGTTATTATGGAGCAGTTGTAGATTCTGAGAAGGATGGGTTTGGTTTTGTTTTTTTTCTCTGCTTCACAACTATTTAGTCTTTCTGTTGTTGTAGCATAATGCTTAGATTCAGGACTGGGTTTTTGGATTCACAATCTTCCTTTCTTCTCCTGTTCCACTTACATGTCTGGAGGAAGCTCAACTTTGGAGTTGTGCTGAATTTGTCAGAGTAGCTGAATTGCTGTATTGCTATATTGCGTTGAGATGTAAAATGGAGAAGGACAGTACATATCAGATTGTGAAGCCCTGCAAAGTAACAGGAAGCTTCTTCAGTGAGCATTGATGTTTTGAAGTGATTTAAACATGTATATGAAAATATACTCGTTTACTGGAAATCGATAAGAAATAAGTCTTCTCACATACATTGGTCACCCCTGAAGTTGAAGGTTCAGGTGTCTGTAGACCAGATAATTGCAGATCTCACAACTTTTGGAACGTTACTGAGCTCCTTGTTAATCCTCACCCTGTGCCCTGCTCTTAAAAAATGCCAGGATTGATTCTCCAGTCTTACTGATTCTCCATCTTATTTCCTTTAATGCAGAATTAACTAATTTGAAATTAATTTATTTTAGTTCTCAAAGGATTGTTTATTTTCTGGCCACCTACACAACTTTTACTTGTTAGCTGGTAAAACTTCTGTTGTCTTGCAGGCTGAGTTTAAATCTATTATAGAGCCAATCTTTATGTTAAAAGTACTTTTATTAATAACAGCTAACCATGTCTGAGGTTTCTGAGGGCTCTACCCTGGACCCAATATTATTAAGTACTGTTATTGGTCATTTACATGATGAAATAGAATGTAGCATTGCTGAATCAGGATATGAGAAAGAGAATGAGGTGGCTCAGCAGCTCTTGAGCTGCAGGATTAGAATGCAAGTTAACCTTGTTTTATGGGGATAATTAACAGGGGGTAGTTCAGGAAAGGCTGGAGTGAGGTGTTACGCCTAAGCAGAAATAATCAGTTAAACATGAATAAGTTAGGGAAAGGCTGCTTAAAGGGCAGAATTACAGAACAGAGTTGAGAGTTGTATCACAAATTAAACATCATATTCTAGGGAAAAAAACCCAAACCCTGAGCTCTGTAAAGGGTTAACTATAAAGGAGTGTCATTTGCAAGATATATGAAATGATTCCCCACTCTGCTTAGTTTTGCAAAGTTCTCAGCTGGAGAAGAATATTGACCAAATAGAATAAGTTAATAGTGGAAAACTTTAAGAATGGTCAGAAGTCTGTACCACAGATTAGCATGCACCATTTTATTAATAAATAGGTATGTGCAGTCATATGTATATATACATATAGAATATACTTTAGGAAGAAAGATAAGCATATTGAGGGGAGACATGACAATAGTTCTCAAGTATGTAAAAGGCTTTCCAAGCAGAAAAGTAATTTGCTTCTCATCTGCTTAGGTTAGGAGAATAAGTAACAGATCTAAGCTGCAGCAAATCGAACAGTAGGAAAAGGTTTTAATTATAAGAGTATTCTAAGTTATTTCACTGGAGGCTTTTAAGGAAAATAAGGAATGTTTGAGGTATAACTTAGTTGTAACTTCCATAAAGGAGCCATGATGGGTAACATTTCCATACCTCCATACTATAACCTCTAACAATATTTTATAACTACAGGATTGAATTATATAGGACATTAGCCTGTAATAAGGACTTCATTATTAATTGTACTAAGCTGGCATAGGAAAACAGTCTGCAGAACAATGTGAAAAAGTGTATCAAAGCTGCATCAAGTAATATTAGGATTACTTTATTAGTGTTCTTTTATGTAATAATTGACAATTTTGGCTGAAATAGTAATTTCGTATCAGTTGTTTAGGCTGTGTATGAGAAAGTCATTAACTTATGAAAGGTCTGATTTACTTACATTTATTATGTTGGGCATTGTTACTATTATTAGTGCAAATACGACTGCTATAACATGCTATTTTTTCCAGAGTGCCATTTGATGATAATTCTAGATCTGGTGCGATCCAAGCAAAGTCATCAAAGAATTATGAACTCTGATATCCACAAAAGGTAGAATAAAGTTTATTTCTGTAAGGCTTACAACAAGGCAGATTATTTTTATTGCAAAGTAGCATTAAAATTATGAATTGCAAATATTTTCATTTACTTCTCCCAGAAGAAGCGCTTGTATCTACACCTACAGGAAGAGTTAGCCTTTCTAAAAATACTTTTTAATCAGTGCAACAATGTGTGAGTTAAAATTAATTCTGTGCAAAATGCATTTTACACACACCTACAGATGTAATTATGCAGATCTCCGAGTGTTTAAACAACTTCCTAGTGTTTTACTTTTTAATACTTTTTACTTTTCCACCTCCCCGAAACAGCCATTTCCTAGACCAAACCAGAATGTGATTCCTTCAACTAGTCCAGAACAGTAAAATGACAGGGACAGTCACATGGTGAAACTGCATCATGAAAAGATGTAGGTGGAAGCTACCTAAATTTTTTGTATTAAATTTAAGGTGCTCTATGAATATTAGTAAAGGCTTTATGCTCAGCGTACAAGAAAATGCAATCCATTGTGCCCTTCCCCTTCTATTAAAAAGCATTGTACATTTAATTATATTTATTGATATATTACATCCATTTTTAGTTTAGTGATCTCAGACTTTTTTTCTTTAGTTGTCTACATATTGCTATAGAGAGACCAACAGAGTCAGCCATGCTTCTAAGCCTTACTGGTGTTCATTCTATAATAGCCAACCAATGGTACACTACCTTGCAAGAGAATGCGGAAAGGCTAGAGATACTGTCTGAGAGTAAGTGTTTGTATTCAGCTCTGTTTGCAGGTACGTTATTTCAGACATTTGTAAGTATGCACTCATGGAGCGTACGTATCTACTCATCTCTCCTCTTCATTTGCTCCTCACCAAGTTTTGTGTGGAGTTTCTGCAGGAGGTAATCTGCATGCGGGAGCCACCATGTTCTTGACAGGTTGATCTTTCAAACAGAACAGTAACCTACTTGAATAGTTTTAGTGGAGAATTTGTTTGTGGTCATATGGTAAGAATAGGATTTCTGTGGTGAGAAGCAGTGCCCTAGGACTTTGCAACCTGTAGCTACATAAACTATGAGGAAAACAAAAGCTACAGGTAACTTACATCTTCAGAGATAGATAACTAAATCTGTAAGTTTTAAATGTGAAGACACCAGGCTCTTGGTATTTTCATGTCTTCAATACTTTAATTGAAAACTCACAGAAACTATAAATTATTTTTTTTTCCAGATTTGTTGAGCATTGCTAGAACAACTGGGCAGACAGTCCGTAGTCTTCAAAAGAGGAAGATTAAAAGAGAAAAAGATTCCATTGAAGGTAAGAATAAACAGGCTTAGTAGAGAAGACTGCCTATGCATGCTATCTAGATCTATGGGTAGTTCAGTGATATAGGAGAAATCTTTCAGATGAGCTATGAGAATCTTTCCTGACACATCTTACAGGAATTGTGGCTGGGAAGAACACTGATACAATATTATAATTGGAGTCTCTGTATTTTACATATGTAAAGTTTGGAAGGAGACTTTGTCATAGGTGACCAAAAGCTAAAATTTACACTTCACTGGACTGTTATAAAATGAAGTAGTGTGACTGAGAAGTTACCCCAGGAGCATGACATGAAGAATATAAATGGTATGGATTATAAACTGCAAAAAGATCAGTTGAACCTGCAGTGACTAGGCAGTCTGCCTTGTAAAGGGCACACCATATATATGAAATTCCACCTGGCATCTTGTTGGAGGGGGAAGAAGGATTTTTGAATGAAACAACTTATACTGTTTACAAAATTATGTAGCTATTTTTCATTGTATGGGACTTACCTCTTAGAGGTAAATGCAATAAATTTTAGTTATAACTTACACTGCCATAGAATTGAAGAGGGAGAGCACTCAAGTCAGAAACGTTGCCTGGTTTTATGGTTTGGTTGTTTTCAGAAAATGCTTGTTGGATATAGTAGCAGTTATTTATATTATTAAAAAGTGTAAGGGAGCCACAAATATTAATGGAAGAAAAGATGTGATAAATCACTGCAGCTGTATTCAGAAATAATGTTTTTAAAAATGTTTTTATAGTGGAAGTGGATTCTCACAGCTCTCCCAGGGACAAAGCAGAAGAACAGACCACTTCCTCAAGTCTTCCTGCTACTCATCCGTCCTTTTTCAATTGTGTGCTATATGGTTTACCCAATCTAATTATTATGTAATCTGTGTCAGACTTTTACTGGAAATGCCACTACACTGTGCACAGGGCAAACTTGGCGTTTAAAGATGTAGTAGATGCTTTAGTCTGCATGGCCTAAGGGGAGGTGAGCTTAAAGAAATGTACGTTTTGCTGATAGACTGATTTCAATTTCAGATGTAAACAGTTTGATATTAGAAAAAGTGTCAGAAAAATATAAAATACATAGATTTTAGAGATTTCAGTTAGTACTCTAAAGTTTTCTGATCTTAGTAAATTCCTAGGAGAATTTGGTGAGTACCAACACATTTTAAAGGGAATTAGGCAGGTATTTTTGGGTGCTGATGCCTGAGTGGAATTGGAATGTATTGTTGTCAGTACTTCCATTTCAAAAAACTTTTCCTTGATGTATTTTGTTCTTACATGGAAGATTTAACAGGAGCCTAGCTTAAAAATGTACCAACTGACATCATTTTACTTGAATTGATTTTTAATTTCTTATGTATCAGTAGTTGCAGGTTAATTAGAAAACAATGTTGTATTAAATAAAATGTTTAATAAGTTTTGCCTTCTTTGTTTTCTTATAGTATTCCTGAATAACATATATTAAATTATATATTAACATATATTTCCTGCATAACATATATTAAATTATTCCAAAATCCAAAAAAAGGTTATTGTGTTTATAGATTTTGTAACATGCTCTGCTAATCAGCAATGCACTTTTAAAATACATACTTTAAAGTTGTAATTATAATGTAACAGTAGAAATAGAAGTAAAATAATTTAGCACTTGTGGAAGATACGAAGTTTTTATCGCTATTGCAATGAAAACCATTTTAAGAGTCTCCTCTTTCCCCCCCCCCCCCCAATAAAATGGAGAAGTCTGTTTCCTGTGATACACTTTTTTTTGTGTGCCTGATAGATCATTAAAATGGCACTGAAAAGATACTGTTCTTGGCTACCTGCTGTGCTGTATTTAATTAAAACCTGGTAAGATTTATAGGCCAATATAGACCATAATTACAAAATCACGACATGCAAAATAGTTTCTTTTATTCACACAGTAGAATAAGAATTTTCTGCTTCATTCCCCTGTGCTCTTACAATTTAATTAGATAACCTTATATGAACTGCTTTGTAAAACTGTGTTCCATAACATGCATTATTTTTATTCCCTTTGTATGTAATTTTCTTCTTTATTTAGACATAGGGCATACATATTTTTTTATGTCATGTATCTAGGCATTCAGAAACAATACAAACTAAATAAAGAAGGGATCCTAGATTGTACTTAAGTTATCCAGCCTGAAAATAGAGGATTAAGTATAAGATATTTTCAAGTCTGGAACTTGTCATGTTTCACCAGATTTTGGCATAAGTCCCTTTCCCCACATTCTCACATTTATTTGTTTGTGTTTAGATCTTCCCAGGTACCTTTTCACTACATCACTATTACACAGCTGCTTTTTTAAATTCCCACACATGGTATTTGGGAAGCTCAAGTATTTCTGAGTTTGAAGAAGCAATTTCTCTTGAATGAAGCAAATATCCACATTTGTTTGTCCACTATATTGGCAAATGTCCACTATATTGTTAGTGTTTTAATTATTTCCTAGATAATTTCCACATTACTCTCCAACACATTGATTGCTATGAAACTGTATTTGCTTGCTGTTCATCACTTTTCTTACCTGGAATGACATCTTTCTAGTGCTGTCTCTTTCTGTAACATAAAAGGCTTTAAAAATCAGCATGTTCAAGAGGAATCGTGAAGCCTTGTCTGCCTTGCTACATGGCAGTTTTCACTAATTTGTACTAACTTCCATCTTCTTGAAATAAGAGATTTCAAAAATAGTAAAGTCAGAAAAGTTTTGTACTTCAGAAATGATAGCGTTGTATAATGCGAACAATCCAGGATAAAACCTGCATGATTGTAAAGGTTAAAAAATACATTGATACCCCAATGGGCATATTCAATAGTTTACTACTGTGGTTTTATTTCTGAAACTGATGGAAATAACTTAATTAATCTACCAAAGTGGTTTTTTTTTCCAAAAATATTCCCATTTGTATTAGATACTTTAGCCCTAACTACATTGCAACAACCTCTGTCAGAAAGATGAATGACTATGACTAAAAAATTTATTTACAGTCTGACAGCACTACTTGATGAGAAAGCATTGATAAAGAGTAATGGCCTTATCCAGGAAACTTCAGACCTGCAAGCTTTACTTGTTGCAACTAAGATACTGGAAATACTAATCAGAGAAACTGTGGTAGAATACCTGCAAATAGGCAATGTATACTGGGTAGGTATAATAAAAGTAGATGGCATACATAATTACATATATCTGATTGACTGGCATTTCTGAGGCAATAAAAAAATAATTGGCTTAGGGCCATGAAGTGTGGTCATAACCATATTGCCTGGGGTATTAGGAGAGTATTCTCTATATTACTGTGCTAAATACCACTCAGTAAAATCGTTAATAGTAGTAGGACTACATGAGTAGATGATAAACTATACTTTAGGTAGCAGTTGATATGCATTCAGTGACATAAGAAGACATCTGGTTCATTCCTTCAGGAATTAGTACCAGAAATAGTATCTTCTGTTCCATTACATGTTTGTAGCAACTGGCAGTGGCATGATCATACAGATGTAAAGAGTCACTTCAGGAAAAGATATATAGTAGAATTTGGAATGATTTCAAAAAAAGAGAAGCATGGAAGAATTAATATATGTTATATTTCTTTTAAATTTACAATGACAATAAAGGAGAAGAACCTGCTGCTTAGAGAAAGGATGCAGCAGCTCAGGTGATGTAGTTTTAAAGTTCATATGTTTATCTGTTAAAGACAGTAATTATGAATGAACTGAACAAAGGAAGATCGAGATGGACCGCTGCAGATAATTCTGTTTCAGAACCTGATTTGAATAAAGAACTGAAAGCTTTTTTTTTTTTTTTTTTGGATATTCCTCAGATTGTGATTGAAAGTTTAGGTGGTAGGACTCCTCTGTGAGCAGAACATGAGTTTTAATTAGGAAACATAAGAAGACCCCACTTGGTTAATGATAAATGCACTGTAATATGCCTAATGAGTCTCTGTATTTAAAAAGCATCTTTGTGACACACACAAACATCTTCCACAATTTAGAAGTTTTTTGCAGAAATGTAATAGTTCTCACTTAAGAATTTTAGGGTCTAACAACTCTGTTCCAAGAAATGGGACATGGCAGATAGATAGTTCAGAGCATATTCATAGACCAAATTGAAATGCTTCCATTTATTGTTGCGTCACTTGGCCATCAGCTGAGAATTATACGGCAGCACCTACTCATGTGGGGTCTAGAATTAGGGGGGACATAAAAAAATAGAAAGTTTCTCAAATGTCTTCTGTGATCATGTAATGAAAAACATGCCAGGTCTCAAACAGGCTGTGCAAAGATCTGCCTAAACATTGTGTCTGTTCAGGTCAAGGTCTGAAATTAAAACAAATCAAAACCAAATTAAAAAAACATTCTCCCCCCAGCCCTTCCCTCCCAAAAAAATACCCAAACCCCCAAAGACTTGAAGTGCTCTTACAGCAAATTATCTGGACCAACAGTAGCAAGCTTTCTCGCCACAGTGAGGCAATAGATGGTGACAATAAAATTAAAAGAAATTTCTGTGCAGCACAGAAGGAGCAAAGAGGGGTACATTTATCTCGAGGTGGCTTAATATATGAGTCTACCCAAGAGAATCCTTGACGTAAGGTGAAGGTAAGTGGTAGTGTAGTCATATCATACAAGGTGCCATGCTGAAGGTCTTCCTTTAACACTGAATATGAATTGAGTGGACCAAAATTTCCAGCTACAGATACAAAAATGGAATTAAGACTTTTGATTCATTTAAGATTTTGTAGAGAAAGAATACTCCCTAATAACTGCAATGGGAATAATAGTGATGAAATACTGACACGAATATTTTAAACCCTTCATTAAGTACATAGAAATAGCAAATTCAAAAAGGCAAGTCCTAGTATTAATATTGTGTAAATAGAATCACAGAATGGTTTGAGTTGGACCTGTTCTAGCAGGTGCATGTGTTTCCTGTACTAGAGCCTCTGAACTGGATGCAGTACTCCAGCCAGGTCTCATGAGAGTAAGAAATTCTTTTTATTATGTTAAGATAATAAATATTTTTCTACTTTTTGGAGGAGTACTCTAGAGAATATTCTCCTTTTGTTTGACTGCGAGCTCCTAATTTTCAAAGTATTATATATTGTTCAGCAACTTGGAGGAAAAAGTCCTACTAACTAATGACCAAGGAATAAATTACAGTAGATATAGCTTAGGACATATGAGCTCTCTCCTAGAAAGACATTGGCACGAGCCCAAACAACAAGAATAAAACCTTCTGAAAATATTTCATCTACATGGCACCACATCGTTCCCTTGTGCTGTATCCATTCATACAAGAAATATTAAAGAGTTAGTGCTATTCCATGTATCAACGGCTTTAAAATAACTTTCTGAATTATGTCTCAGCAACATAACAAATCACATTATCAATTAGCTTTTATAACAGAAATGACATTTTGTAATATATTTGAGCATGAAAAGAATTGGTCAGCTAAAATGTATGTAATCTAAAAAATGTGAGAAGAAAAAAAATCATGGTGAATTTATGGATAATATTGAAGGACAAGAACATAATTTGACTAGGAGGTAGCTGTCCAAGGGAAGTGTGTAGTTCAGAATGGGCTGCAGGGAAGAACTGCAGCAAGTTTGCTACAAAATGATTGAACAAAGAAGAAAACAAAACCAAAAGCTCTGTCATTAGTCCCAGGTGTAACTGCTCTAAAATTCAACCGCCATAAGCCATAATTGCAGGATTTCTCCTTGAACATGCTCCTCTCTCCACAGTTAGGGTAGCTGTCCTCTCAGTAAGGTGTTCAGCCCACTTTAAAACGGGATGTGGTCAAGCAGTTGCCAGCTCTTGACAGCTGATGGCTGAGGGTATTTGTAGGCAGGGAAATTAGAGCAGACTTGAGATTGTAAAGATACATTCCCATGACTATTTAAGGCCATTCATCTGAGTTTGAACACTAATTTAAAGATGTTACAACCTGCTAAGCCTCCTGACCTCTGCTTTGGCATCTTGTCTGACCCAAAAGCTATCCGGGAACAGAATGTCAAAGGGGAGCCTATCACCAATATGCATACAAATCCCTATATGTTGTAAATGAAAGACTAGCTCAGTGGCTGGAAAGACACAAAGGAGAGCATTTTAAAGCACCTCTCAGGTATTAATTCATGCCTCCAACTGAAGTGTCTTTATGTAGATATAATAGCAGTTACTAGCATGGGTTTTAAGAATTGCTTCAAGTTAAAACTGAAGGCACATTTATGTGTCCTGAAATATTAACCAGACTGAAAGTCCCAAGTCATTACTCAGGTAATGAGTAGATACAGTATTTCTGTTCCAGAGAGAGCAGAATGTAGGTGGTCTCTTGCAAACCTAGTAGGTTCCAGTTACAAAAGCATTAGTCACAAAAATCTTCATTGCAGTACGAGAAGAAACAACAAATCACAGGTGTCCAGAGGGTTGCTTAAGACTTACAGTATGAGGAATAATTTTTGATCCAGTTTTCACAAAAATGCCATATGATATGCTAACAGTGTTGCTGGTGTGTAAAATACCACTTAAAATATTTCCTGAAATATAAACCTTGTTACTTGTTATTATCTATGTGTATATTTTTAAAGATATGAAAATAAACATTGTAATTCGAGTAGTACATATGCTTTGGAATGTATTATTTCACGGCTAGGAGAGTGTATGTATAGTAAGTCAGAGTTAAGTTCAATACAGTTGAAGCCAACAACATAGAGACAACTTTCAGAAATAAAGACCAACGTCTTATGCTAAGAAGATACAATAAATAAAAAGGGAACTAATCTTCAGTAATAATAATCTTAAGCCTTAATGTTTTCTGTCACCATCAGCAACTGAAAATGTTACTAATAGAAATTAGGTACATTTGGCTACCTTTCTTAAAATTTTCAAACATAACATCCCCCTCTTTTCACTTAGCTTTTCAGTTTGGTGGTAGCGTCCATTAGTATGGGAAATATGTAGGGAGGTATTTATCACCAAATTATTACTGTAATTTATTTTTCCTTTATTTCATATAATGCTTCAGCTTGACACATGATGGCAGAAGAGGGTGAAAACTGGCAAGGTGAAACTGAAAGTGAGATCCTTACGGACTCCAGTACTCCCTTCTTGCCTGTAACAGATTTTTTGTGACCTATTGCTTTTCTTAATGGTCTCATACTACACATTTACCATTTGAAATTGTTAGGAGAAACTAGTTATCCACAAAAATGAACACCTTTTCCAGGAATCTGCAGTGGAGCTGCACTAATGAGGGAATAGAATTTATTTTCTGAACATATATCTGAAAATATTTTTATTATGTTTGTATTTCCCTCAGTGACTTTTTTTTTTTTTTTAAGGGAACTAAAGTTACTGTCACAAGACAAGTTTCTTACCAGAAGGAATGGTTCAGACTGGTTTTATGGGCTTACTGTACACATATTCACTAATTCAAGAGTTGACATAACTTTTCCTTGCTACAGGTACACTGATATAAGCTACAGTAAGAACACTGAAGTAAACTGAATTAGGTCCATTATTGTCTAAAATTCCTTTTTTTTTTTAAGGACATCAGTTGTGAAGGAATTCCACAGTAGCTGCACTGCAGGAAGAGTTACAGGGAAAAAAAAAAAAAAAAAACAAAACCTGTTTTTTTCAAACATGCAGCTGGTAATTTTTCTGGACAATAAGCTGTACTGACTTCCTTATGAAAACATTATGTATTAGGGGTGTTTTACTATCTGAGTACTGGGTACTAGATCATGCTTACTAATTCTATCACAGTGACAGTGTCCACACTGTTATTCTCTGTCATCTTTTTCTGTTTAGTGCCAAGATTTTAAGGGAGAGATCACTGCTCACACTTTGTTTTGATTAGCACAACAAAGGCAAGAACATAATCAATCAGTAGTGGAAAAGGGTTTCATATTGTGAGCTGGAAGTGGTAATTTGGAAAACAACTGGATGGCATGGAGAACAATCTCATGAGTACAAAGTGAACTTGGTGAGTGGACAGTGACAATGGAATTACAGATAGAGCTGGAAGAGAAGAGGAATGCAGGGAGAAAAAAGTTTGTGATGCATTTAGTCTGCTCAGAGCAGATATCCTGCCTTAGTTCTAGTATTGATGAGCTTGTCCGCTGAAGTTCTCAGCATTCTTGGAGCAGTCAGAGCAGTCTGTTCTACCGATGTGACAGGTACTTATTAATTCCCTGTCACTGCGCTGTCAGAGAATTAACTATGAGTTTCTGCTGGAAGAAAAGAATGGGTTTCCAAAAATATTTGTAGTTCTGCCATGTCCTCAGAATTTATCTGGACCTGTAAATCTTGATGTAGCTTATGGAATATAAGTACGATGCTGCCCCTAATGTACATAGATGGCTATCTGTACTCATTTTATTAATCCTGACAGTGAGGTAGCAGCTAAATGACATGTAGCCATAAGAATGATATTGTCATACTATTTAATAAAGGAAAAAATATTTCAAACATGGTCACTGAGTCAGGATCCGGTGTTACTTAGAAGTCGCACTGTTGTCTTCATTGTTGACTAATAATTAGTAAAAAAGTACAACAAAATATCTGACTCTTGTAGGAGCTCTCACTTACCCAGTCTGTGATATCCATATAGAAATAACGCAATGACAGTTCAGAATGGGTTTCGAGAGAACAGTGCCTTCTTTTCCATGCAGAGTATCCATATTCAGCACAGTAATACTTGGCAAATTCCCAGCCCTGGGCAGCCTTCACTGCCTGAGCTAGAGTGCCATGGAATGATTCTTCAAGAAAGAAGCAAATTCAGTTTTTCCTGCCTGCGTTAGTGCCCTGCTAAAGCATCAGCGCAAAGCATTTAACACTGTCTCACATGACATCCTTGTCTCTAAGTTGGAGAGACATCATTTGATAGGTGGACCACTCAGTGGATAAAGAATAGGCTGGATGGCCATGCGCATAGAGTTGTGCTCAATGGCTCCATGTCCAGCTGGAGGCCAGTAAGGAGTGGTGTCCCTCAGGGATCAGTGTTGGGACCGGTCTTGTTCAACATCTTTGTCGGTGACATGGACAGTGGGATTGAGTGTGCCCT
>JANRGW010019510.1:0-48711 GCA_024733675.1 Psilopsiagon aymara | reverse complement strand
GGGGCTGTTCAGCCTGGAGAAGAGAAGGCTGCGTGGAGACCTCACAGCAGCCTTCCAGTATCTGAAGGGGGCTATAGAGATGCTGGGGAGGGACTCTTCATTGAGGACTGTAGTGATAGGACAATGGGTAATGGGTTCAAACTTAAACAGGGGAAAATTAGATTGGATATGAGGAGGAAGTTCTTTATTATGAGGGTGGTTGAGGCACTGGAATGAGTTGCCCAGGGAAGTTGTGAATGCTCCATCCCTGGAGATGTTCAAGGCTGGTTTGGACAGAGCCTTGGGTAGTGGCATGGTTTAGTGTGAGGTGTCCCCACCTACGGCAAGGGGGTTGGAACTTGATGATCTTAAGGTCCTTCCCAATCCTAAGTATTCTATGATTCTATGATTCCGTATCTCCTAATCTGGATAAATTAAAAGCATCAGTTTAACCTCAAATGTTTATTGCATTTCAAACAGCATTTATCAAAACAAAGAGCTCATTACAACATATACAGGTACTGGACCATCCAAACCCCTTCATTTGGTATGTCTCCAGCATAAGAATCTAACACAAAGTATTTTGAAATACAACATATCTACACTAAAAAGAAAAGACATCACCCTGTCTCCTGAAAAGAAATCTGTTCCACATGGAAAAATCTATAGGGGAAAAAAAAAATATTAAATTATCAGTCTCAACTTCTGAATAAATAAACAATATTCTTGCAGTGGAATGTTTTCACTCAAATAAATGATCAGATCTCACATGTCTACTTAAACATGCCTGATTTCGGTCCTTACAAAATGACAAGACCTCAGTATGATAAACCAGATGATAGTTTAAAGTGAGACAATGAGGCATTGTTTACAGAGAAGATTGAGAAACTGGTTTAACAAAAGGGGTCCGTGGACATCTATTGTATGTACAAGAAGGAGATTTACTGGAGATTTTGTAATTTCTACAAGGCTCTTTCCAACCAGCTTCATTAACTTGAAGTAAATCAAATCATGCAGAGATCTGGCTCCGCCAGAGGGACATGTCGGGAAAGATACAAAATGAAGAAGAACAGACGCAAGATGATAAGCTTCAGAGTCTTTGGCATTTTTCATAAACATCTTCACGGTTTTTAAATCTGTATATTCACCCGTTTTCCCACACACACTTGCCTATAAATACATTATACATGTACTCCTCTTTACACACAACTTTGTATATGCATGGGTACACAAGCACACGTGAACACAAAGACGTGTTTTTGTGGCTTTTAAACCAAGGTAATCTTTTTTCTGTCCTTTTCACTTGCAGCTACACACAGCTTTGCATGAGCAAAATACATTTCTTCTCCAATACAGTCTATGAAAACGTGCCTCTGTCATTCAAAGGCACAGTGGGGCTTGTTACTTTGAAAAATAAGCTTCTTGAAAAATCACTGAATCTGAGTAATAATCCAGTGGAAGGTACTCTGGTGTTAACACGCCATCCTCAAGTTCATGCAACAGGCCCACAGGATCGAATTACTGAACCATACGGCTCAAATCCATTTGGATCACTAATCCATAAGAGATGTTTTACCCGTTTTGCCTTTAATTAGATGTATTCCAAAGTCATCGTTTGTTAAACATAAACTTGTCTGTCAAGTTTCTCTATTTCTTCATACTGTGAACTACCCCAGGTGATGCTGGTGGTAGCCCCTGCCTGGAAACTACAAGCAGCAACTCCAGCTCTTGACTTACTGTGGTGACAAATTGCTCCAATGATGTCCTACAGCACCTAAAGGACTGAGGGCTACACTCTCACCAAAATTAAGCAGGTTTACATAGCATTCTGTGTTTGTTTCCCCTATCAAACAATATGAATAATACTGGTTATCTGAATTATATAAAGCAGAAGCACAGTAGCCAAAAGACTGGTAAGCAAGCAAGAAATCACATTCTCTTCAGAATAGAAAATGGGGTCCTTTCTTCTGCCTCTTCATTGCTCAGTTTCCATATGACTTCACTTTCTGATCCTCTCCCAGTGAGCTACCAGGAAAGAGTCCGAGACATCAGTGGTGGACCAAAGTCTGCACTATTGCACAACCACGTTTTCAGGCATTATGCTGTCATTTTGCGCAAGCACTTGTCTCTTTAAGGCTATAATGTGTTTTTTCTCTTGGATGTGTAGTGTTGACCCCTTTGGATTTAGACAGGAAAACAACAGCTATGCTGAAAATATCTGATGAGATGGAATTATAAAAGGCAAGTCAACAGAGTCTTTTCAGGTCAGTGAGTTAGGCTTTTCTACAGTCTCTTAATCCTTTTACAGCAGAAGGTTCTCATGCATCCATTGCCAGCAATGGATCTCTGATGATTCCAGCAGCCAAAGAGTTAAAAACAGGGTGGGCTTTAAAAACAGAAGGGGGGTGGGAGACAAGGAAAATAAAGGGGAAAAAAACCCACAAGTGCTGGATGAAATATTGAGATATTGTTGGAGCTCCTCATTCTTTCTGCTAATTATGATTAAAAACTTCTTAGAATGTACACTTGCTTGAACAGAAGATGGGTATCAAAGACTTGTTAATTCAGAGCTTAAACCTTCCTAGGCACAGTGATTTAACTCCAAAAAGAATAGCTTTCATATCTTAATGTAAATCTGTTGGATATGTTAAAAACTGGTTCAGAGCATCTCCTCACATCAGCTCAGCTGATCTGCTACACTAAGCGGAATTATCTCTTCCTACATAAAACAGGGAGTGCTGCCACATCCAGCCTCTGCAACCAAAGGGAAAAAATAAAGTAGTGCAGTTGCACCATCCTTTCCCATTCTCCTCCCCACCCCAAAAAAATAGTTCATACATTCCACCTTGCTCTTTTTTGGGCTGCAACTCCATGCTCAAAAAGCAACCCAAAAAGGATGACCCAAGATAGGTGTTTATAAAAAAACCCACATCTTCAAATAAAAAACAAACCCAAAGTCTGTGAGTCTCTTGCAGTGATTATAGTGTTGTTCTAAAGCAAGAAGGGGAGGAGGGAAGCTCATGTTCATGCGTAGGGGGTACAGAGGGAGACGCTGCATTCCAAAATCACGCTGCATCCTATAGCGCGCTCCGCTTTTTCCTAATGGGACTGGAGCTGCTGTATGGTTTCAATTCAGCATGCTGCACCTGTAAAAACAAACAGACATGACGTTTGCAGTTAGGTAACTCTAGCTCACTACAGTGTGTGTTAATGGCTCCCCAAGGACAAACCAAGGGAAACTAAGGAAGGTTCAAAAGTAATGAATCATTTTCTAAACACAGGAACATGGGGGATTAATTGCAGGAAGGATTTGAGAAGTCATGCATCATTTCTTGAAACGAAAATATTAAAAGCAGATTTCTCTAATGAGATACATGGGCTTCTACCTGATTTCAGCAACGCAGGCTAGATCTTTTGGGTCTGTTTGGGTTTGGGAGGTGGTTTTCTTATCTTTCTGGCATTAACCTGTAAGTTTAATTAACTTCTGTTGGGAGTTTCAATTTAAGTGCATCCCAATACACAGTAAGATGACAGTTGTCAAAACCATCCACAGACCTCAGGATGCTGACATAATCATCAAAAAAGTAAAATATTTTCCCAAATAGAACCTGGACAAAGCTGCCTCCACCTTTCAAACCAATTTCATACACAATATGATGGTTAAAGCATGTGTTATGAACTGACAAGGATGGTGTAATCTCCCAATCGTCTGTTCTACAGAAAAGTATTCCCATTGAAATCATGGGGCAACTTCTGCTGACCATGCCATCTTTTTCACTCCTCCTCTTTTGTCCAGCACATGTGGGTTGTATAAAAATGGCTGTAGCACAAACACAGCCAATTTTTAACTCATCACAGTACCACAGTGAAATGATGATGCATTGATAGCAGGGAAAACTAAAAACATAAACCACTGATATCATGTAAACGCAGACAGAGGGACTTTGGATCTGCCATGGATGAGCGTATGATTGTCACATAAGCTCACTATTTTTAGTACTAGAGGAAAAATCTGAGAAGGTTTGTCCCAGCCTACGAACTTTTATCATTCCTCCTATAGAAAATAGTTATCATGTTCCTTGGAAAGCTTAAAGGATCCCCAAATGATGGAAACCACTCAAGGAAATGTTATAGATGTAAATGTTAAATAAAGCATAAACAGAAAAGCAGCTTATCTTTAAGCATAAACACTAAAAGGGCATATGCAAACCATCAGTGCAAATCCAGCGAGCTTTACAAGAGCAATGACAAAAATAAAGAACACTGAAGCTTAAAGTCTCTATGATCATTTCTGTTCAGCTTTTTTCTCTCCCACCAGTCTATGGCAAGATTTCACTCAAGATCAAGACCAACCAATCTGGTGGCCTATTGAAATAAATGTCACCAGAAGCCTTTCCAACCTTGTTTCTCTACCAGATGCCTCAACACTGCATGTCAGTAATTACTTTTCTGTCTCCAACAGAGTAAAATCACTATAGGCAAGACTGTGATCCCCTTATTCACAATGAGCAGCACCTCACTGTGAAAGTACCACAGTTCACAGAGGAAGGTACAACATAAGTGGGATCCAGGGCATCAGGATCAGGGCCTGAGGACACAGATTCCAGCTGATTAAAACAAAAGGAAGAATCCTTCATAGTTTGTGGCTTCGTTACCCAGCAAGACTATGTTCCTTCCTCCAAGAGAAATAAACAGATCTTGACATTCTGAAGGACTTATTGTTCAAATAATTCCCAGGAAGATAGGCAAGATTACTAAGACACTGTTGTTGTTTCAAAGAAGAGACTTGACTGAAATTGAGGGAGGATAGACTCTGGTTAGACTAAAAGTTATAATTCCATAATGGTAGAAGATTGATCTGATCAACTGCAGAGTTTTTAATACACATCTCAAGGCTTTCTTTAAAGGAAAAGATGAGCAGAGCATTGTCCAAGGGAGGCCTGGAGCTCAAGCACAAAGTCACAGAAATAATGCCCTCCCCCCTTTTTTTTGAGAAAAGGGAGAATTCAGCAAATCCTTTTGGATGGTTATCTCTATCAAAGAGACTATTTTTCCCTTCCCTCCGTACAAATACCGGAGCAGAAAGGTGACGGAAACCACAGTTCAGTAACCACGCTGGGTGATTTTCCAGATTATTTTAAAGTAGGTCTTTTCAGGATAATTTTTCTGCAATCATTTTATCCTTCTGACAAAGGATTTTGGCTCCCCTCTCTTCTAATACCCTCCCTCTTCCACCTTTGTGGATTTTCCTCAATTCCTTATCTTTGTTATTCAAAGTGCACTGGTATCATGGTCCCCAAGCAGAGCACCAGCCGCTCTCAGGGCTGCTTGTTGCCTCTGTTGGCGGTGGTCATTCATTACCTACCTTTTGAACATCAGATGGTACCCTGGAGAGGAAATCTAGTAGCTCATTATTGTCGATGGCGTAGGGATTTCTAAGCCTCTTAGTAAATTTATTTATGCCTAGGAAAAAAAAAAAGCAAACAAAATAATATAACTCTTTTTTATTCCCTCCCTCTTAAATCACCCAGGCAAGGTGAAAAAGGGAAGAGGAATTCACAGGTAAAAATCAGTGTGAAAACAGTGCCTTGGACCTAAAGCCATGCACATGTTCTCTGTCATGTGGAATCATTCACAACTGCCTCCTGGAGGAAGTAGAGGACGGTATTTATAAACATATTTCTCTACTTTGGGGATTGAATGTTGTCAACAAGGTGGCAAAAAGAGATTCCAGCATGCATTTATTCTGGGGGATATTGTGAAGAGAACACACAAATTAAAAGCAGAGTATGCTGTTAAATCTTCTGTCCTCCATGGCCGAAGACATACCCTCTCCTCTCGCCCAGGGAACTGGAAGGCTCTGAATGTAATTGGGCTGGATAAAGGCTTTTTTCCTTCCATTTCTTCTGAAAATGAAAGCTTCTCATCCCCACCACATCTCCTAGCTTATTCTCTCTTTGCAGAACCAGATTTGACAAGCTGGCCATATTGTGATGCTGTGTGAAACTGCAAAAACTTACTGCAAGATTTACTTTATTTTGATCTTAGGGTAAGTAATTTGGCTTATTAAGTGCAGCAACAGAGCTCCCTGTCTCCGTGGACTCAGTTACGCTTCAGCTGTCAGAGGTGGTCCCTAATTTGGAGAGAAGACCCACCGGAGTGCAGTGATCACATTACTGTGGTGTTCATGAGGTCTTCTCTTCCCTTGGAGAAAAGGGAATGATGAGCAGCCCTCAGCCAGCACCATCTCTATTGCATGGGCTGGGATGATCAAGTGAGAGACCTGAGCATCCTTCCCAGCAATTTCTTTGAGCCAATGCAGGCACTTAACACCCTACTGCCACCATTACCCCACTGACAAATAGCAACTGGTAGTGTGGTTACCCAAAGGTGTGGTGGTAGAAGAGCAAAGGAACAATGCTCCTTTCCTAATAGGTGAAATCAGCTAAGCCATTTTAAAGAATAGCAAAAAACTATCAAATGTTGTTTGCCTCTGAGCATCATAATACAGCAATCAATTCCATCATGCCCCTGTCCAGTAGTTTCCCTGAAAGTGATTTCAAATGTGATGCCTGCTCCAGCCTTCTCTTCTCTCTGAAATGTACCTGCTTCACATCTGAGATTCAGCTTTTAAGCCATATACTTGTAGCGAAATGCCAACACAATTTTCTGTGTACCTGATTTTTAAAAAACAGAAAATACCATAAGGTCTTTTGAGGCCTTGCCACAGGGTAGTTGTTTAACATGTATCGTATTTGAAGGCCCTGTCAGTCTAGATGATGTTGAATGGATGTATAGTTTTTATGTACTCACCATGTCTTCCACACGAGCACAGCAGTATGTTGCTACTGAACTTTTTACTCCTAGCAATTTCTTTCCTTCCCTTTTGCCCTTTCTTTTGTTTTAATCCTTTATTTCATTTGTTTTTTTGCCCAAGAGTGGCTGTTTGTACCTCCACCTTCTCATTGCGTCCCTTTTCTGCCTCCATGAGAGCCAAGGCAGCAGCTGACGGCTCAGGCCTGGCGGAGTCCCTACAGCCCAGAACTGCACTGGGGCTGAGTACAGGGGAGTTAAGACCCAAAACGCTTCCAGGGTCCAGCTCTGCAAAACCCACCTTGTCCACTCCCTACCTTTTCCCAGCTGGGAGGCTCCAGCACCATGAAGATAATTACTTTATTGCAGAACAACAACACTGGAAGTAGCTTATCTAGGCTAATGCTCTTGTGGTGCTCTTAGAAACTTATAAAGACCCCTAACAAATGCAAATCATTGGATCACCTGGGGGGTGGAGGGGAAATGGCAATTTTAAGAAGTTCACAGCATATTTATTTACCTCTAAGCAACAGCACTTGATTGTCTAACAAACAGGTCATTTAAAGCTTGTTTGATTTAATCCTGCAGATTTATACTGCATTTATCGCATGCAAACGAGACACAGTGGAGTACTTACCCCATATTAAAACAATGTACCTCAGTGGTATGAAATACAAAATAACTGTGGCTGCTGCCAGGACCAAACAGGCCAAGACAGAGAGGAATGGCACCGTCCAGTTGAATGTGCTGTAAAGAAAAAGTAAAAATCCTTCTCAACATTTCTGCTCTTGGACATTGCTTGTATTATGCTACCCCAAAAATAACTTAATGACCTCTTTGCAGTGCTCAGTGCATTCAGGTCACTTAAACTGCAGTCCCTTTGGAAGGTGGATATGCAGATTCCTGCATCGGGATGCTGTAACAGATTAAAGGAGATAATCTAAAAGGTTGATATCAAGATAAGTCTCTGGGGAGCTCAGTGGAGTTGTAAGGCATGTAGCAAGTAGTTTTTGTCTCTTCTTTATACATGTTGCACTTGTTACACATTGGTCAGCTCTCCATTATTCATGGGTGGATTATCTGATCAGGAGATGAGGCCACACTGCAAGTGTGAGCTATCTGAGCTGGCTCCACTGGGTCACAGTGGAGATAACATGGGATGTGTGCCAGTGTATGACATAGCAGGTAGCCAAACTCAACCCCAGCAACAACTTGTGATGGATTGATTATGACAGATGCTAGATCTTAAAGAGCAGTTAATTTCTCTGTATCATATTAGGAAACAATATTCTGTATAAACCTCTCAACACACATATATCTGCTTCTGCTTCTGTTAATTGTTTTCAACAATTCCTTACTACATTGTAGATAGGAGGCTGCCTGGGCTAAGCTAAAGTTTGCAGGCAGTAGCCATGCTTCTGCACACCACCAACCTGCATCAGATTTTTCCCACGAGGAACACTCAAGGGGCTCAGTTACTACAGTCTTTCAGACTTTTGCAGCATTGTAACACAAAGTGGGCATTTTTTTCACTCAGACCCTTTATTTCTAAGACCATGATGGATTTAAGATGAGCAGTCATTGCTAACACATCTTTAATGTTACTTTATCCCCCTGTTCCCCCATAAGACATTTCTCTACAGCATGCACCAAATATTGAGATACCTGGACTACATGAATGCCAGCTAGTCCATAGGAGAATTTACAGATCTGAGCATCTCTGTTTAATACAATCTGCCTGCTAACTTCATCACATCACAGTGATGGGGAGTAGGAAGAAGAGAGAATGAATGTGGACCCACTTATCAGGCTCTAAAATAAGACAAACTTCCCTTGACAGATAGAATTAATAGGATGTTAAAAGAATCACTTTTAAGCTTCAATAAATGTATTAAATATTAACTAAAGATAGGTGGGAGAGGACACACTGTTATCAATCAACACAGCTTAAGTTAAAGGAAAAAAATAGCAAAACAGCTCAATTCAGTTAAACTATTAAAACTCCCTGTGATTGTATAACTGGAGTGACAGATGGAAACTGCAGCACAATTCAGTCTGTCACTGACAAAAAAACTTTGGTAGCAATTTGTTAATGGTACATTACTGTTGAGTTACAACGGAATTCTTCTGAAATTACATTGGGCATCTGCATTAATACCCAATGTGCTCTTTAAGACCATTGTTACCAAAATGAAGAAAAGAATTAATAGTACTTAAGCACTGTGAGTCTTCCTGCTATGCAGCTGGGCAGAACAGTGCCCTGTTCATAGACTGGAATACATCTTTGGGCCACTTCCACCCAGCTGGGGTGTCCGGCATAGAACCACAGCACATGCGTTTGCAGTATTTTTAGCTTGAACCCAGCTCCTCATTAATGTGTGGCTCTATCACAAACCATCACTTTGTGTTTAAAACAGAAAACAATGTGGGCCAATTAAGATTGAGCTATAAAAGTTTGTGTTTGTGTGTGGGATTTTCTTTTTATTTTAGGCTCTTCACCTCCCTCCTTTGATAAGGTCAGGAATACTCTATGGGCCTCTCTATGCAACCCTTTGGTCTTCCTCGTGGCACCAGCAGGAAGCAGACAGCTCAAAATGGTAAAAAGAATAACATCAATGTGTTGGATAGCAAAATAAGTGACTGGTAATCTCCTGTAACCATGGAAAGGGCGTGGGAAAGGCAACACCAACCATCAATTCCTACCTACTTCCTACGAAGAGAATGAAAAGAAATGCTCAATACTTCTGTGCACTCATCTTCAAGCAATATTTTTCCCTTATGTGGCATTCACGATTCCCCATCCCATCACAGACAAGACTAGAAATCTAGAAATGTGAGAGGTACATCAGTAGAGCACATGCTTCTCCTCTCCTAGAGAGATAATACCTAAAGAAGGCCTACAAGTAATCTGAAGAGTGCCTTTTGAAAAGGACATGTAGGACAAGGGGAAATAGGTTTAAACTGAAAGAGAGATTTAGGTTTGATATTAAGAAGTAATTCTTTACTGTGATGGTGGTGAGGCACTGACACAGGTTGTCCAGAGAAGCTGTAACTGCCCCATCTCAGCAGTGCTCACGGCCAGATTGGACAGGACTTGGAGCAGCCTGGTCTAGTTGAAGGTGTCCCGGCCTATGGCAGGGGGGGCTGGAACTGGATGAGCTTTAATGCCCCTTTCAGTTCTAGGAGCCTATGATCCTATATGCTTTGGAAAGGTTTCTCGAATAAAAGACTTTAAAGGAAGGAGCAGTGGTGGGGCTGGCCACATTCGCCTGATGCACCTTGCAGTCATTTTTGAAGCATGACACCCACTCCACCTTAATCCTCCTGGCTGTGCAAATCATGGCTAAGCAAGGAAAAAAATTCTCACTTACTTTTTAATCCTCTCTCCAAATGATGCTATTTCTTCTAGGATGCTTTGAACAGCTATGATGATCTCTTGGACCATGTGGATTCTCTCAATTAACCCCTTTTTCTCAGATTCCTAACAAAAAAAAAAAAAGAAAAGCAAAACTTTTAATACATTTGGCATTTGCTATCATGTTCACAGATAGTTAAAAAAAGTCAAGATTCCCAGTACCATGGACGCATCAATAAACTCAAGTATATCAGTGAAGGAAAAAGAGAATACACACTCTGGGTTTATCACATACAATCAACATGAAGACATGCAGATCCCTGTATTTTCTTCTTTTCCTTAGCACACAGGCAGAGATTTCTTCATCACCTAACACAAATCAACTGCACCTCAGACCAGACCTTCAGTGAATAACCCAGTTTCATACCAAACCAGAAGAGATGCTGAGCACCCCTGAGTCCAGCTGACCAGTAAGAGAGTGCTGGGTGCCCAGGGCTTCTCCAGAACAAGAATATTCTTGTGCAGACCTTCTGAATATCACTTTTCTGTGCTTTATAAGCTCCCATCAGCCACGCTGTTTTCTGTATATAGATTAGCATCAAGACAGTGAATGCAATATTTTTTGAACATTCTGTATACAGAGACCTATTCTTTGGGGGGGGGGGGTATCAAGGGAAAAAATGTCATTTTCCTTTTACAGCAGTCAACTTACAACTTCATTTCTTACTGCTTATTTTAGGCAACAACATTACAGGACATCACTACACATGTGCAGGAATAAAAAGGAAGCACAGAATGAATTAAAAATCAAAAATTACTTAAATCAGCCTTGGAAATCAGTATACAATTATCAGCATTCAGCATTTCTTTGCCAGCAATCTAACACACATACAGGCATGCAAATTGGTGTGGTTGCAGATATTCTAGCGAGAAATCAGCAAAACATTCACTTATTACAAAATGCAGAGCCCTGGACACTGATTTTACATCACATTTAGACACTCAAAAATCAGCTCAATTTAGGAAAAAAGAAAGAAAGGACATTTTAAGCTGTGTTTTAACCAGTCGTTGCCCAGAGAGGGAAGATGCTGGTAAAATGCAAATTGGATCCATGTTCTCTGTGGTCCTCACTAGGTGGAGCAGGGGAAAGGATGGGTAGGAGTAAGGGGAAGCTCCACTTCTGTGCTGTGAACCCACACTATTTCTCCATGCAAGAAAGCGGGTCAGAGGCTACTTAAAAGTCACACTGGGCCAGAGAGTTAAAAGCTCATTCCTACAGCTTTTTGGCACTACTATGCTGTGAGAGGGTTTGTGTGCATCTGAGACAGGGGACTGCACTCATTGTTGTGTGCTGGAATAACGCAGGAACCATCCTTGGATGCTGAGAAGCAGACATGGCACTACAGCACTTGTAACCCTTTGGAACTGCTTGCTGCCCATTTCTCTTCACAGTAATTCTGGAGTTGAAAAAGCCAGCCAAAACTACCACAGAGTTATCAAGCTCCAGACATCTGAATATTTGCCTTCAGTTTGCAAGTGAGTGCACAATGAATAGAAGCAGCATTTTAAATAATCACACATTTGGGTGTGAAAATGAGTATTTTTACATTAATAAAACAACCAACAAAAATGAAACCCTTGGGGTGTGAAATAACCCCAGAACAAAATAAATAAATAAATAGTCAGTTTATGTGAAAATAGCACCAAAAAGTCATTTTCACACAACTCCAGTTATAACCCTGTTAGGCTCAAATTCAAATGACACATTAAGATTATATTTAACTATTCACTCACTAGAATGGTACAACGGTCCCTTAGCCAGAGCTGGCTTTTTTGCACCAAACTTGGAAGTAGAAGCTGGGGAGCAGTTCATGGAGAATCAGCCAGTGGGAATTTTATTCCGTTCAAATTCAGAGGGGTAAAGAAAGTACTTTATCTAAAGTGATATTCCAGGGCAAGCCTACTCTTGCTACCCAGAGCTGCAAGGAAGATCATCTGTCAGCTCTATCTGCATCATGCTGACTTCATTTACACGTCTTCAATTGAGCTTAGAAATGTGGTGATAATGCAATTTAACCAAGACAACATAACTTCTGCTGCGGCCACCAAGCAGACTAAGCAAATAGAACAGAAACTACAAGTTCCTAGGATATAATTACAATTGCATGCACATTCTAACCTAGCATGCATGCTAAAATCACCCCTAGACAAAGGTGTTTTCAATTTATAATACAAAAAAAGCCAAACCAAGGAAAAAAGCAGAGACAGACTAGGATTAGAAAGCCTTGTAAATGAGATCAGTTATTAGAGTAAAATAGGCTAGCAAGTGCCCATGCAGTATGCGTGCAGAATCACTTCATAATCCTAGAAATCTGTCAACATCTTTTCTTTGTTATTTATTTGGGGTATTTTGTTATTTGCTTTTTGGTTATTAGTTTTGTTCTGGCAACCTGCAGTCTAAACACATCTACGGGATGATTAGGTCACTGGTTAAGCAAGAGAGAACAGACAAATGAAGTACAGCAAATAGGATTTTCCAAATTATTTAGGTTCTGGAGGGCTGTTTATGCTTACTGAAGGTGGCAACAACCTCAACTCAAACAGTGGTTTGAGTTACAAAACACTGTTGAAAGCAGTAAGAGTTAATAGTCCATCAAGATGACAGCCACCAGTCCATATTTATTATTAAGTGGGCAACTGTCATAGAGAAAACTATATTTGAATATTTCCATATTTGTGGAAGATGTAATAAATAATCCTAAACATGTCTTCCAATAAATGAACGTTCCCATCTGTGCAAGGTGCTATCATCCAATTTTTCTCCATCCTCCTCAGGTATCATTCCTTTCTGATTTTTTTTGGACTCAATACACTGCACTGCTTGAAAACAGGATTTGGATACCCATGGTTTAAAATCACAGCTCAGAATTAAAAAGAGACATTAAAAAAATGTCTTTTTTGCTTGAATTAAAAATAAAATATCCTGCCTGTTTCTGGCATTTTTTTTTCCTAAAACCAGTTGTGAAACTTCCATTCCTTTAAGGCTTTCTGGTTCTTTCTTTCTTAGGTGATTACAGCACTGTGGGTGGACCAGAACGAGCCTTCAGCCTCTGGGAAAGAATTAACTCCATCAAAATGAATTTACAACTGAGAATTAATTATATAATCAGTGTGTTACTTTAAATCTTCCTTGCATATCCTGATTTAGAAACCTTCATTTCTACATTAATTGCCTGAACAAAGCCACAAAAGGGGACTTAGAAAAGATTAAGCATGTCAGAGAAGAGGAAAAAAACAACCACCACCAAGCAAATTCAGAAATGAAGTCTTTTGTGCCCAGTTAACGCACATCAACAAACTTGGAAATGAAGATACCAAATCCCTGCTATACTGATTGAAATGTGCTTCTAGATTTTTCTATTTCTAAAATACATAACAGCTATTAAACAGGACATGTAAGTGCACTCAAAGGGTTACTATGGCTCTGTGTTATGCTGCTCCCAAATATTCAGGGACAGTTGCAAAAGAAACTGCCTCACTACCCCAAAACTGAGGTACTTCCTATGCCACAGACTTCAAAAGCATATGAAATATGAGGCAGGCCAGAAGAGGACACCTTGAGCATTAACATGGCAATTTATGACTGGTGTGTTATCATTCTGAGAACTGGGCTTGCAAGGGAAAAATCACAAGATCTACAGAGGGAGAGACTGAAGGCAAAAATTGTCTGTTCTCAAAGACTAAGTAATGCTAATTACTACTTCTGCTCTAAAAAAGCATTTGTTACCAAATTGAAAACTTGGATGGTGGAGGATCTTCTAACTTCTTCTGATCATTTGTTTCAATGATTAATAGCCGTCATCCTTACAAAAAGCTGTTCCCTATTTTTCCAATCTGTCCTTCAGATATTTTTCTTCTGGATACATCCAAACCAGTAAGCAACACTCCAAATGCACAGGCAATTTTTAATGTTGCTCTCTAAGTGTATTTCTGATGTACGCTTTGAATATCATCTGCACCCAACTGAAAACTGAGTCTTGAAGACACGAGCAAGTTCAAAATACTTGCTCACTTGGATTTCACATAAAACACTTGCACAAAAAAGAAATCTTCTATGTGACTTTTCAGACAAGTGGTATTCATCAGCAGATCTCTGGTGTGCCAAAGGAAAGCTAAAATACAAAGATGAGCAACACTTGGGGGCAAGGATGAGGAAAAGGGGAGGAGAGAAAATAAATACCCATTAATGCAAAAGCAGGAAGAAAACAGGATACAAACAGCTAAGGAATTAAAATCTTGAATATTCAGGAATCCAAAGGAATTCAATGCCCAGCCCTAGGGTCGCTTAACTTTCAGGATTAGGTTGGATTTTTACAGGAGCTGTTCTCAGTATCATACCAGATATGAATTCCCCAGTGCATTAGCAACAAACAAGACTGATGGAAAGGGTAAAGAAAGGAAAAAAGTTCAGGCATGCATGTCTTTGCCCCACTATTATTCTGTTGGGTTTAGGTTTTTAAAACAAAACAAACATGCTGTGGTTTAGAGAAAGGCAGACTTAGCCGAAAATGGATATAACTTACAACTTGCTCTGTGCTAGACTACACAACTCTGACCTTACCAGTGTCCAGCAAAATCTGGCCCAAAACAACATCTTAAGGCCAAAATACTTGTTGATGAAGAACTTCTGAAACCAGATAGATTTTATTGGCTATAAACAGCAGACCACTGGCTTCTATTGTCTGCAGGGAACCCTTCACTAACAGCTTCAGTCTAGCAGCAAAATGAAGCTCTTGTGGGAGGTGGCAGCCATGGAGTGACAGACAGTCTCTTGGTAGCTAAAATGAATTCCAGGCAGAGCTTTGAAAACAGTCACCACAGCAACCTTGAACTGGATCCTGCCTCTGATGGGAGCCAAAGGCAGCTGGAAGGAACCCAGCGATCTGCCTTGCTGAGTCACTGTCTTGCCCTGTGCTGCAGTGTCTGCTGCATGGCGAGGAGACCTCAGCGCTTCCAGGGAGCATGGGTACCCGGTGAGGATGGCTGCCAAACTCTCAGCAATTGCCTCCTGCAGCCCTGAAACTGTGCATCACAGGATCTTTTTGTTTATTAACACCACGCTGCAAATGTGCCTGCCTGGCTGTGGAAATTTAGTGAATCTGAGTGTACTTGAAATAATTACCAAATAGAGGAAATGCAACACATACGGGTCAATTTATGCTCTCAGTTAAAAAGGTGTGAAATCTGGAATAATTCCACCAGAGCCAATAGAATCACTTCAGATTGATGTTACAAAGGAGAGCACCATCGGCCTTAAAAGGACACGTTTTAAAAGCAGTGGCACATCATCCTACAGCTAAGGCTGAGGGAAAACTGGCTAAAAGGCAGATGACCACTTCATGCCTAGTTCAGCAATACTTACACTTTCTCTGCTTACATGAGACGACTCTCATCTGTGTACAAGAGACCAGCCCAAAAACAAGCTTATGTGGAGAGGTTTAGGTCATAACTGTTGCTTTTTTTCTACACAGGCATGAAATGCAGGGGTGTTAAGAGGCATTTTCTATACTTGCTCACATTTTCACAGACGTGTAAAGTAACCCAAAGTCAGGCAGCATTGCTACAAATTTTAAAGCAATATTGGCAGCCACAACAGAATAAAATACCACTTAGGTGAGGAACACAAGAAGCAACAAAAAAGAAGCTGGAATGGAAATATGAAGTCATCAGTCAATCTTTGATTTAAAAAACAAAAGGTGAAAGAAAGCCAAAAGGTCAAAATAAGTGCTTTCTCCTGGAAGTACACATGAGACCTAAGGACAATCACAAAGTGATTAGACTTAAGCTACTGGATCATCATCTATAATCTAGGTAATGATCTTTAGCAATCTGGGGTACGAGAGGAAGATAGACCTATTCATACTTCTGGACAATTCAAAATAAATTTTAACAACATTTTAAATAGCTGGAGCTTTTAAGGGACAACAACTCCCTGAGGTTTATGTGCTTGGTCCAGTGACCTGCCTACTGCTACTACTTACTGTTTCTCCAGGGACATAAAGAAGCTATGGTGTTGAATTACTTACTTTCACTGCAAGAGGGAGAATTTTAGACTGCCATAGGGCTGCTAAGGTTCCTATGCAAGGAGAACCACACCACAGTTCCCAGGATATCTAAAAGTCCTCTGTAAGCCCCTCCATTCAGCATCTCTCTCCCACCACTTCTAAACCTATGAACTGGTAGGTCATGATGCTGAAACAAGGACTGTGACAATGTATGTGATGTCTATGGATAAGAGCAGTCCTAAACAATGCTGCAGTGTAAATAAGAATTAACAACAGACCATTTATCTTCCAGTTTCTTGAAGCAGGAGGCTCCCAAGCAAAGAACGAAGCACAACCAGAGAAACCCCTGCACTCTGTATTAACAAATTTGATTGGGTTAATAAGAAGCCTGGAGAAAACTTACAGAAGCTGTAATTGTGTCTTCGACACCTGAAAACTTGTATTACACTTCAGTCAAGATAGTTGCAAGACCAGATGATTATGTGCACTTAGAAGTGTCACATCCTCCAGCTCTGAACCAAGCATAGCTCTGGCAAGTAGCAGAATCTGTCCCTTCGGCTTCTCCATTCACAGAAGCAAGCAGAGAAGGCACAAAAAGCCAAATGAAGAAAGAACAGCAATTTAAGGGAGTCCACACCTACACAAACACACACCTTGTGGCTTGTTTTTTGGAGAGCCCTTGCTAGTCTGAACATACCCTGTGCACCATGGGGTATTTTCAAGTCTTTATCATCATCTCTCTTCAGCAGTCTTAATGGGAGATGTTGAAATGCTATACTGCAATTGTTGCATTGAAGAGAAAAAGAAAAAAACTAATGAAATTATTTATACTTCCAGGGAAGAAAACAATGAGATGATATTGTCTTGATGACCTTTCCTAAGTAAGGGGATATAGCATCTTACACAATAGACTCTTGGTTCATGTTTCAATTACTGACCTTTACAGCGGAGAAAATTAATGCAATTTTCATCGTAATCCACCCGTACAAATAAGATCCATACGTAAGGTTTCCACATGCTGAATCTAACTCCAATGGAAAATGTCAGCTGTTTGCTACTGGATGAATTTGACTGTAATTTGTTCGGCTGGAGTCTTTCTGAATCGTGTTCATAAAACTTTATATATATATTTTGTACCTATTTTTGACAGAGAATTTCCTGTATTAGAAACATTGGATTTTTGGGGGGATTTTCCCAACTGCTCTTTTTTTCCAATACATGATATTAAAAAATCCTTGGAAGTTGCCAAATAACTTGGCTTAAAGCCACAGTGTCGTCTGATACTTCCCTATTACATCCAATTAGCCAAGCAGGTCTATGTTGGCTCACCACTGGATTGAAACCATACAAAAACCCCAAAAATCAAACAAACACCACCCACACCAAAACCCACAAAAAGTACCCCTTGAAACTCGACAAGAATTGATGTTGATTTAGGTTTTTTTTGTCTGATTTTCTTTTGATTCAGTTACTGGCCCTGGAATTAGTAATCATTTAAGTTTTGTCTGTTTTGGAAGAGAAGAAAACTTTTATCCATACAACTTAAGATAACAAGAAGACTCTTTAAAGCCAGGAGCTATGACACACTCATTAACCAGGGTAGCAGCCTGCTCTTGAAGCTATACAGCCATTGTCAAAAAAGGGGAAAAAAAGTAGTAAAATAAATAGACATGGTCAACAATCAAACAATTTGCAGTGAGCTACATTTAACTTGTCTATACCTTCCTACTGGCAGGCAAAAGATGTTTTGGTGATGCAATTTTAAAACAATTCTTATTCAGACAGCTTGACAGACTCCAGAGCTGACACGATACAGCTTGAACTCCATGTCCAAGATGGCACAAATCCGAGAAAGCATTCATCCACCAAACAGCTTGTGCCAAAGGGACACAGCTCTCTTATCTTTTGCAGTCCTCCATGCTGGTATTTGGGGAGGGCAGAGGGGGGAACAAAAGGGAGTTGGCAATTAAGCTCTGTCAGTTGAGACAGATAGTTTAGGTGGAGGGAGTTAATCTGCTCTTGGGCTTTTGAACCAAGTGTCTGTGTATTTCTAATTTGTAAACAGTTCATCTCTTAGAGGGTGTGTTACAATTCCCAGAAGCACGGGCTGTTATGTCTAACATGCAGCAGAACCCAGAAAGGATATGTGTGTAGTATTTTGATACAGCACGATGATAGGAAACAGAAACAGTAACCTCGTATACCACAACCCAAACAGCAGATTCCAACTTTAGGAGTTCTTGTATTAAGGAGGAAAAAAAAAATACACAGACTTCTTTTTAAAGTATAATTGTCTGTTTAAATGTTGACATTGCTATGAGATAATGTCATAAAATTACATTTTTCTTACACTCCCTAGAGAGCACTGACCACCCTCAGATTTGGAAAAGTCACTTGGAATAACCTAATGTACTTAAACACACAAGCAAGCAGAGTGCAAGCACGGTCCATCAATGATGCAAAGGTGGAATATACCCAGTACAGGATGAAGACACTAAGGCAATGCTGTACAGCACTTGACATGGAACACATGTAGTGGCTGGCAATTCTCTCTGCTGGTAGTTCTGTGCCAGGATTCCACAGACCCATAACACCAGTATAACAATTAATACAAGTTGTGAATTATTATTACTGTAAAGTTGGGATATAAAGTGTTATCTTGATCAGAAAGCCTGCTGGAGGTGTCTACTGCTTTTGTCAGTGCTACCAGCTTTCCATTTCAAAGAGCGCACGCAGGAGACAGAGGTAATGCTGATTACAAAATGGTAAAGAACAGCTCAGCATTGACTCTCAGGAGTTTTCCCACACTGGCATACTTAGTCAAAAGAAACCAAGAAAGAGGATGACAGTGGAATTTGCTTTGGGACGGAGGCTGGAGGGGTATTGTGGCAAGAAATTCAAAGCAATCAGATCCATATTTAAGTGGTCCAGTTGTATTGATAGAATCAAGCACTGTATTGACAGAATCAAGCACTACAGTTGTATTGATAGAATCAGGCACTGGAGAGAAATCCTGGGTAAATGTAACCTAGAATATTTTGGGTTTGCAGCAATAAATCTCTTTCACAGCACAGGAAACAGAGGAGTAAATACCTATTTAATATATTTTAACTTGGGTTTTTTTTCACCTCAGCGCTTGCAAATGAGAAAGAGGCATATGAAAAAAGGAAGACAGTAAACGGGACTAGTTCCAGAAAATAAGTTACACCTTTAGGCATCATACAAAAAAGATGTAGGCTCAATATTTACAGGTGTCTAACTTCGGGTACCCACAGAATATAAATTATTGACTTTCAGAGATACAGTGTTCCTTTGGAAAAGATGCAACTTTCATTTAGCAACTTCTAGTGAGTCTTAGATATTGGTCCATTTAGTTGCCCAATTTTACAATACAGACAGTAAATTATAAATGGGAATGTTAGGTTAGCTGAAGTTCACTTTTTAACTTTGATGAATTTCTGGTTTCTCATTAAAATATAGCCACAGAAGAGCAGGATAATTTTAAATAACTACTCCCATCAATTAGTCTGCTAAGCTTCAATTCCAGCGTCTGCAATAGAGAAGAGTTAAGGTGCACTTGCTAACTGTGGTATTGATTTACTTCTCAATGATCAACAGTTTCACTACAACACTTTTAAAACATAGAATATTCAAGAGTCCTATTAACTTAGTATGCAATTTGAAAGTTTCACATTGCCTTGTGAACATTTTCTTCCTAACAGCTAATGTTCCCCTGCATGCTGTTGCTCGTTAAATAATTCCTCACCTTTTAGCTTTAAAGTATTTATAGATTATCAGATCCTCCTTCACTTACTTATGTTTTTTCAAGCTGTATACATTAAGTTCTCTTAATCTTTCTTCAGATGTCATGCCCTCTAATCCTTTTATCATTTGTCACCGTGGTTTGATAAACTCAAAAAAAAAATCCAATGAATTTTTCAGAGTGAGAAGAATGAGTAAGTACGCTTCAATAAAATACAAAACAGGCCTCGCCAATTCCAATTCTTTCTACATTTCAGCCAATGCGCCAAACCCCAAGCTCTTAAAGAAATGCTGAGAAATTCTAACCAGTTCTCCACATTATCACACTAATTCTGGCCAACAGAAATTAAAATGCCAAATCTTCTGGGGAAAGCCATTAGCACGGAATGTGATCCAACACTGGAAATTCAAGTGGAGGATTTCACATACATGTGTGTCTTTGCACCTTGTCTATCCATACACACACCTATCAGTACTCATACATAAACATGTGCCTGTTGTGATTTCAAGCACAAACTGGGGACTGCTTGGATCCAGTTAATGTTCAGAGATCTCTCACAGATACCACCAACTATGGAATGTTACATAAACCACCCTTGTCATATTTTCAAATTTGCTAATGAGCAAACTAGGAACAATTGTTTTTTTCCAGTTAATACACATAATATATGAAGATCTCATGGAAACAGGATGGTGGGTGTGTGCTCTCCCACGTTCCGTCTGATTCTAGCTAACACTATCGTGAGATACGCTTACCTTATCATCTTCATCCTCATCTTCATCCAAGCCCATAAGCTCCTGAAAAAGCAGATGTCCACATTTCAAAATGCTGCACTTATTTTTCAGTGACAGGCAACATTTGTAAAGCTTCTGATACTCCCACAACGTTTCATTACACAGTTTTCTCTCGCTTCTACTGCAAGTCATCGAAAAACCCCACTGCTTTCACCTTTCAGAAATAACATTTTGTATTCAAGGACTTTTTGGGGGTTTTTTGTGGTATCCTGAACAAAGCCTGCAATACTCTATACAAATTTTAAGTCTAAATAAAGCATTAGTGGCTGTACCCAGTAGTTCGAAGGCAACAGGCTTTCAAATTCACTGACAACTTATACTGTCTGTAAACAGCTTTGTTCTTAGTCTGACAAATGAACCAGCTGGCATGTCAAGGCTGAGGACTCAATACTCAACTTGTTCCATCTTTGCTGCTACAATGACTGTTCCCTCCCTTTAGGGCCATTACCGAAACATTAGACTTTAGAAAATACATTTGGATGAACATAATCAATCTCACAAATCACAGTCAGATTTCTATGCAGCATTATTTTCTCCCTTTAACTTTTATGCTGACAGGTGGGGGGGGAGGAAACAAAAGATTTGGCTAAGGCTTGAAATTAGGAGCACTTGGCATTCAATTCAGGTATTTAATAATCTGAGCCTTTAACAGGGTCCCCCAAGTTCTTCTTGGTTATTTACCAGGTACATTTGAATTGCTGCATTTCATGTTTAAATACAGCAAACATGCAAAGAATGCGAAGAATCACAATAAAAAGATGGTTTAGATTTGTGTTTTAAAGCAGTTGCATCTAGTATGCTCAGATACACCCAGATTTACTCTTTGGCTCTCTGGAACACCCCAAACAGCTGAATTAACACTGAGCATGGTTTACATTTCCACAGAAACATCCCATCTGTAAATCGTAAGCCATTTTACCAATATTAATGAATTTAGCCTCCTGGAAACTGCATCATGTGGACAAAGTTAATACTGTGATTTTCATTATATAGCGCAGAAATCAGAGACAATTTGAGGTTGACTTTTGCAAGGAGTGTTACTCTCATCATACATGAAATGTGCATGCTGGCACACAAAAACCAAAGGTAGTGCACATGCAGCCAAGGTCTAAAGAAGTAAAAAAATAAATTAATGACTGTGTAAAAAGCGTCGGTATTTTGAAGAAAATCTTTTCTCATCTGCAGGACAGATGTGACATGGGGTAGCACCTGATTGTCTATTTCTGACCTACAGATGGTTAGAATCACAGACACACATAAAAAAGAAATCAGGTAATATTACAGGCACTTTGACTACTTGTTCCATATGATCCCAATCCTGCAAAGCACTTAGGCAGATGTGTAACTTTGCTTATACAGAATGCACCCCTGAATTTCACGGCAATGCATCGCTCACAGGACGTGTGACAGGAAAAGGGCCAACTTTCTGATGGACCTTTCCTCAGTATTACTACAATTAATCTGTATTTTCATGTATAGCCTTTTGCAGTACCCACTTAAATGATGTACTGCTCAATTTTGCTTACTTACGTTAAATGCTCCTCACTCGAACACACAACAAACTCACCACAGGATGAGTGATGGGTACTGGAAGGTTTTCTCTGTGTATTTTTTTCTGGGTAGGTCATTATTATTTTTTTATCACCTTTTGTATTATAAACAAAACCATCTGTTTGGCCGGGATTTTTCTACACACAAAGTTCTCATTTTTTAGATGAAATTAAGTAGTCACTGAAGACACACAGTATCTTTCTAACTTGTTCTGGACTTAGTTGAAATTGGAGATAAGTATTTCTTTCACCATGTTCTCAAATCAAGCCTATATTCTACTTTGGATAATGCAACTTTCCCTATTTACTAACAAACTTTCCACATCAGAATGGATGAGAACTGAGCTAGGAGCAACTTTTCTCACTAAAACTAATAAAACAGCTATCAGCTTTTTTAATTCTAGGATATTATTTCTTCGTATAAAATATTCTTGATTCATTTGAGTACAGGTATTCTTCATGGGTACAAATGTCAATCATCTTTTTATACAAAGTTAGAAGGAACCTATAATTCAACCTGTATTTCATTACTGGTTGCACATTTTAAACTAGATTATTATGGACATCCATGAATTTATTTTCTTTTCTAACTGTAATTACCATTGCTTTTTAAGTAAAGACAGTGGTCAACATCAAACAGCATTTCATACCCCAGCAGTAGCACTTTGCCATACATGTTGCAATTATTTTTTATTTAAATCTTTTTTTCCTCCCAGAGCAAGCTAAAAAATTGAAGGCTGAATTTCTGAGGGGGGGTGGAAAAAAAAAGTACTTGTCATTTAAGGGCAGTGGGAAGGAGGAATAAGGGCTTCCTAAAGTCTCAATCACAGGAAAAGGTCTAAAAATAACTTCTCCTTTGGCTTCGAGCAACTTTCCCCTTCTGTGAATCATGAATCATTAGTGTGACCCAAAGTGTATGAGGAATAGGGGCATGGGTTTTAGGAACTTGTCACTTTGTAAGTCTTTCTTATTTCAATTTAAAAACATTTGTAGTTATTTAGTAAGTAAAATCACCCTCCTACAAGCTCTTGTTGTCTTCTCCCACTACTCTGAATGGATTATTGCTTGAACTGAATCATGAAAATTGAGAGGGCTGACATTTCTCTTCAGTTAACTCGAAATAAAAATGCTATTTACTTACATAACTTGCTCAATAACATTAAAGTATGTAACATTTTTCTCATGGGCAAATTCAAGCTGGGGATGCCAGAAATGTTACTGCCACTTTACTTGCCTGGGCATCTTGGGTGTTGTTGATCTTCCCTGTTGTGATGAGGGAGAAGTTGTACGCAAAGAGCATCAGCAGAGCCAGGGGCACCATGTACAGTTCCACGGTCCAGACGGTGACCACAAATACCTGGGAGAAATAAAGCAGCAGAAGGGAACACACACAAGTGTTTCAAGTGAAAGGCATATAAGCAAGCCTTTCAGTCATCACCCCTATGTACATTCATCCTTGAATCTGTTAACCTCATTCATATTATTTTGGCAAAGAAAATCTGCTCTCAAAGCATGCTCTCGTTCTATTCTGTTTCAGCCTATTAGGCTGCTGTTTCATAGCTTCTCATCCCCTGTATCTGGTGAAGTACAAGGCCATGAATATAACGGTAGTCTGAAGGCTTTATTCTCTTCTTCCTAGGACGCCCTCAAGCCTGAAAGCCTTTTGTCCTTAGTGCTAGTGAATAACAGACCCACTTACAGAGGTAAACCTGCTCTGCTTGATCAAATCCTAATTGCCATGGGGTCTTTCACGGCTAGAGGAGAGTTTCTTCCTCTTGTGTAACAGGAACCATCCAGCTCCCTTGTCACTCTACAGGGGACAACCAGCAAATGCATCTTCACCATTAATCCATCTATGTCCTTGGCATAGCTGCATCATTTCCCTCCAGAAGGCAAGAATCTAGGTTGCACACAATTTTAGAAAGGGATCCAGCAAGTCTTCATCCTCATACCCTTGCCACTTTTCAGCATGGCATATTCTGATTTCACTGGTTGCTTGGAGACTCTCTACCCAGAAACTGTAGGAGTTCATCCATTCGGAGTGTTATTTGACCAAATCCACTAATAGCAAAACCGGAAACCAAGTTTTGAAGTCCTGTTCAAACTGGATCAGCAAAGCACATAACTAACACGATAGGGACTTGAAAATCACTTAGGATCTGAAAAAAAATATGGTACCAAACCAAGCTGCAAGCCTATCTTGCAGTATCAACAATACCTGAACAGACAGCAAACTTGGAGTGGTTGGCAATGAAAAGTTAATAAACTAAATCCAAAGCTGCCGTAAAATGCATGTTGTGATCCTATTTCCTTTTCTACTCATACATAGTGTTTCCAGGAAAACTGCCTAATGTTGGTGGAAACCTGAAGCTATTTTAAACAATTGCCTCTAAAGACAAAGCACAAACGCATTTAACTGTCTTTTCTTCCTCAAAAGGAACCTGGGTTGATCAGAAATAAAAATAACATTTTTTGGATTAATACAGGTAGGTGAAAATTAGTCAGATCCAGTTAAAGTATCTCAAACTGCAACAAAAGAGAAACTCTGTGGGTAATCAGAAAGCTAAATCTCTACTGTCCTTCATCCTTTGCCTATTAGATATTATATACATAAAAGCAACACTGGCACTTGCAGAATGGGATATTTATTGCAATGTATTTTTGTGTTATGTATCTGAAAGTCCAGCTACACTGTACCAAATAGGAATTTCCCACTGCACTCAGCACAGTGAGAATTTATACCACTACAGAACAGCAGTTGTTGCAATTTTAAAACAGAAAGACTTGTCTGACATCAAGCAAATGGTCAGTTAATATCTACCCACAGGCCAAACATAAACCAAGAAACAATGACTGTATCTGTAACCCTCTGCAAACAGCAGTTGCATTTTCTAGAATGAACCTGATCTTATGCTAGCTGCTGCTATGCAAGGAATTAGTCTGTCATCCCGTTCTTGGCATTTGCAGGCCAGTAAAACAATCTCTGAGTTATACTCATTTATAAAATGGGCTGACATCCAGACAATATATCCCCATGCCATTGATTTGCAGCATTGGAATGCAGAAGAGGATTTGTTTTGTTTTTTTCTTTCTGATCCTGATTTTCAACATGCTAAAAAGTTAGGAGTGATAATGATTCCAACAGCCACATTTTATATGTAAACAAGGCAAGAGGAACACAGGAATCCTGGCCAAGAAGGCATGGTACTTGGTCTGCCTTACAGACATCTTGCATGGCTTTAGTTAATAAAGACTTCAAAAAGTGCTATATTCCAACCTAAAACATCCTCCCTAAATAGAAAAGTTCTAATCTGAGCAAGTTCCTCTGAAGCTATTCCAATTCACTTGCTCTGTAAGACACAACGAAGCTGATACCAGCTCCTATTCTACTTTAAATGTCACTCTAAAGAACAAAGACCTGGTATTGTACACATCTATACAGATATCTATCTCAGGTATATACAGAGAGATAAAAACAGACACACACATATAAATGCATTTGATCCTTATGCAAACTACATTATGGAAATTCATATTGCTAGGTATTAATTCAAAACATTTGCTTCAGCCTGTTGGAGGAGGTTGCATTTACATCGTCTCCGCGGGGTATCACAAACTCGGTCTTCTCTTAACGCAGCAAAAAGACTCCACCAGCAGTCAGCTAGGCAAAGTCCTACAGGAGTCAATGAAGCTCTTGAAGAACCTCTCTTCATTCATTCAATTGCAGGACTTGAACCAATTTTAGTGCATCTGTCACTATCCTATATGAACATCACCCTGCTTGGTTGCAAGTATAATACAACCTTGCAATCACGGGTCATTTAGGCAAGATACAAAATCAAGACCTTGGTGATTTTAGATCCAACAGTACATTATGTGTATTATTAAGTTTCAGACCTTAAAACTTAATTACAAAATCTCACTGCAGTCTCAAATTGATAGCTGAGGCATACTGCCGCTTCCTTTCTAATGCTGACTGGTTAATCGGCTGCTGAGTTATATCTCAGGCTGCGATGCTTTGATAGAGCTCCCACATCTCCTTAAGGAGAGTTGCTTTACGGCTACCATCACAGTAAAAGGAACTTTAATTACTGTGACACAACACAGACACAAGACAAATTGATTTAGCTATTCAGAAATTATTTAGCCTCGGAGGTATGGGAAATGATTGCTGTGAACACAGAGTACACAATAAAAGTTCAGAGGGTGTTTATAAAGCGAACAGAAATATTTCTGCATTCTAACAGCCTTTTGAGTAGTTCTGCAACATTGGTTTTCAAAGCAGCTCCCAAACAGGCCCCATGTCCTATTTTATCAGCTCTCAGGCAGCTCCCTGACACTGACTACAGCATCAGCAGCCCTGTGATATGGACACTCACACCTCAAATTACAAGGATCTTGATCATGCATGTTTTTATTCTCTCCCCAGTGATACCTTATGCCTGGGAGAAGCTCCACATTCTCCTCCGTAAATTATTAGCATGATTTTTTTTACAAAACTCGAGAATGGTTCAGCTACTGACGTATAGAATCACAAAATCATAGAATGGTTTGGTGGTTTGGGTTGGAAAGGACTTTAAGATCATTCAGCTCCAACCCCCTGCCATGGGCAGAGACACCTCACATTAGATCAGGTTGCTCCAAGCCCGTCCAACATGGCCTTGGACACTGCCAGGGATAGGGCAGCCACAGCTTCTCTGGGAACCCTGTGCCTCACCACCCTCACAGTGAAGAATTCCTTCCTTACATCCAACCTAAATCTCCCCTGTTTAAATTTGAACTCAAATCTATATATATGTATGGCTACTGCAAGGAACAATATCTTCTTGATTTTTTCTAATCCTTTTGGCCTTTTGCCTAATACACAGACTGGTAAAGGAAGTCATTAACAGGTTCAGATCACTTGTTCAATATGTCAGGAACAGAAACCAAGCCTCTGTTTCAAATGATCCAGTTTTAACAAACTGAACCTTTTTCTATGTTTCACATCATCATTAGACCAAGTTCTGCAACACATAATCCATTACATCATCAATATCTTTTCTTCTGGGCTTCATAATGTTAAAAGGACAGAAGCCAATTCCTAAAGTAAACCAAGTGCAATCTAGTTTTCTCTGTTACTTCTTTTCATGCAATTTGAGAGTATAAAAGCCTATTAGAGAACTGATCATTTTAATTCACAGCATTATAAAACAATGATCAAAATAGAAACAGTAATGGGATAAACGTATCTATAGGGAGGGGGGGAAGAGCTCTTGAAACTGATATTTAGACAAGAGTTCTACCTAGAAGAGAACAGCAATATCACAGCCTTGGAGAAAGGACCACTTGATTTCAGCTGATTAATGTGTTACTATTTCAAAGGGTCTAATAACTACAAGTTAAAGCTCTGGAGGTTTGGAAGCTGTTTCATCTGAAAATCATTGAAGAGGGGTCCAACTGTTCCTGTCAAGAAGCATGGAGTTTGAACAACCATAAGAGTGGCCCTTTTGACAGCAGTACAAAAGATGAGAGAAGGCAGTCTCGACTGAAAGTAAAAACAAACCCTTAGAAACACGTTTCAAATCTGGGTTTTCTGCCCCTCTGGTTCCAATTTAGGATCTGACTATTAAGAACAGATTTTAGACGGGTGTCTACTAAAGTATGCCCATAAAACATTTGTCACCAGCAAAACCACAGTCATGGGATAGAACACGTTTAAGAGGTTTAGAAACCTGGCATTAGATAAGATTTTCTGTGTAATTTTTCTAAGCAGTAATTGTATGATTTTTTAAGTCTAAAAACCAAGCTGGTTTTGACCTGTTAAATCTTTGTGGAGAATGTGCTGTGTGACGGAATAATTCTGGGAAAACAACAGTGACGGGAGAAGGAGAGGGATCCATTCCATCAGATGGAAAAAATAAAAGTGAAAGGAGATTAAACGCATGCAAGGAACCTGTGGTAAAGGGTTATTTTCTCAGCCCATGTAGGCTCCAATGCTAATGAAATGCCTCATCAGCAGAGCTGTGAAAAATATGATTTGAAACTCCAAGTTTCAAAACCACACACAATTTATCCGAACTTTAAACTACTAACAGCTTCCTCAAAAGTTTCTTTGCGATTTATAAACACGTCAGTGCAATTCATGCAGCCCAGAGAAAAACTTGAGCTGATGCTGCTTTGAATGGCTAATTTATATCTTGAACTAAACCAAAACCACTGATTTCAATTTGAGACACAAAGACATGCTCCCCTTTATTTACAGGGTAAATGAATTACATTTTTTTTAACTTATCTCTGGGTTATGTAGTTTCAAAATGCCATGTTCACACAATTGGACGTGATTAAAAAGAAGAAATTTCTGCAGCTCAGTATTCAGGGACCAATGCTCCAGCATTTTTATTTTTTTTTCCTAAGCTTTCAGTCGCTCTGCCCCAAACAAAATGCAGGATATTAGCCAATAACATAAGATACTAGCTCCCCAAAAGGGCATTCGAATCCCTTGGAGGCAATAAGCCTGTCGACAACAAATTATTTCTGACAGATACTTATTCCTGCCCTTAGAAAGGAAGAGTAGAAAAGTAGAGGAGAGAAAGAACACACTCACATACAGCAGTGTGTTTGTGCTTGTGTGCTGGTTTGTATGTTGGACTAGTGAGAATACTACAAAAAGAAACCTATGAGAATTATGAAAATTACACAGCCCCATATCAGGGCATGGCAAATACAGGTTTTATGTATTTCCCACTAAAACCCCTCTCCAAAAGAAACAATTTTTTCTATAAGAACACAACCTCTTCCAAAGATGCATTCCAGAATTGCTTTTACTAATACTCTCCTTCCCACATCCAACTGAGTGCACTCCAGTGTCACTTCACAGCCACCAAAAGCTAGAGCTCAAGGGGGGGTCAGTTATGTGCAGAATCACTCCTTCATTGCAATGCAGTAACGAAGAACACGGCAGGAAGAGAAATTATACTTAAATAAAACAGCACTGTCAGAAGAAACCTATTTATTTTAGATTCAGTTTTTCTGTCCCCAGCAAAAGAATGCAGAGCATCTCAATGGCAGCATGAAACGTGCTCTCTATTGAACAGCGATGACCAAAATCAAAAATGACCAGAAGGAATAAACGTCTTTAAATAATTATGCCACATTACCAATTATCCCTGCATTGCTCCACACAGCAGTGTACAATTTACTAATTGGCAAGGGTATATCACAGGCAAAAAAGCTTAGCTCTTCTACACAAGCTTTCCATAGGAAATGCAAACACAACTGGAATCTAAAAACAAAGACATAGAAGAAAATCCACCTAAGCACCCCAAAGCTAAACCAAAACATTAAATTGTGCCCCAAAATTACTGTCTGTATAACATGCATGACCGCACAGAGCTAAGAGGAATAAAGGGTGTGTTTGTACAATTTGCTACCATCTAAATCTACCTGATATTTTTTTTCACAAGATGCTTTGGGTAACAACCAACATGGCCACATTTGCCCACCTGTTGTTTACTTAGGCTAAATGACACAGCTGAAAAGCCATGTCTTGTGGCCAAACTCAGATGCCCCTTCTCTGCTTGTCCCAGATGCAGCCCACTGAAAAATTGGTCCAGGATGAGCTTAATGGGTAGGAAACAAACCCAAGACATCCAACTTGTGCTTGACAATTTACATTACACATGAGGATGCAACAAGGAAAAGGAATGATAGAATAAAGCCTTTGGAGGGTAGTAACTTTGGTCATCAGGGTCACAATTTTAACACCAGTTTGAACATTCAAAAGGGAAAGAAAAAAATCCAGTGTCCCCCACTTCAAACAAAATAAGACATGAAACAATCAACAACAACAACAAAAAAACAATCCAAAAGAACACAAAAAAATCTCATACAGTTTAAGTCAATATGTGTTAGGGCCTTTTTTATCACTGTCTGGCTTAGACTCTTCAGGGGGATCTCATTTTCTTTTCTGCTGCCAGGAAGTAGAAACTCATTTGTGTTTTAAATGAAAGCTGTGATTCATGTGCAATCACAGGACTCTAAGAAATGGAGCTTTAAGAAAAACCATGTTATTCTGCAAAAGTAACAGTGAAATCAGAAGAGTTGACAATACTACAATCTGTTCTCCACCACCCTCTTGGGACATTACTGCCGGTAAATTCATCAGCGAAGGGTGGGATGCTATGCTGAAGTCTGCAAACAGTTACAAAATGCTCACACTCTGATCCTGAATTACTTTTTGTAATTAACATGCTTAATGGATTAATTCTTTATTCATAACAATGCCTGGAATCAGAAAGAGAGAAACAAAAATAAAATAAAATCAAACTAATTAAAAAATGAGTTTTCCTTTATTTTGATTATTTTGGTTATATTAATGAGATTAGCCAGCCTAGAAAATTAAAACCAAGATCCTTAGAGATCTCTCTTCCATGAGCAGTCAGAAAAGAGCCGCTTGGTTCAAGCTTATTCCGCTGAACTTAACTTACATATACTTAACACTTGTTAAGTTTATGTAAATTAATATTCATATATTGCATTCCATTTATTTAAAGATTATCCGTCAAATTGGTCAGTGTGGATGATAATTTTTAACACAAAACAGTGTGTGACTGGAGGTGTCATCTTTGTCCTTTCAGACACCCACATTTAAAGCCAAAAGTCTAACAGCCCATCACAAGTCTAACCGGTTGCCTCTATCCAGTCTCCTTGTGGCTGATACTTACTCTTTATCCCTAACCCAAATGAGCTTAATAAAAAGAACAAAAAAACACAGCTACAGCTCCACAAGGTCTGGGTTCTATATTTATGTACATACAACAGTTTTAGAGTAAAAGATTTCAAATCCTTTTAGGCTGCAGACACTGAAGAAATAGCTGTTTGCCAGTACGCTGACTGGTCTAATTTTTCCCTCATGCTTTTATCTAACATATTTTACATTTCCTGTGCCAAGTAAAATACAGTTAAGACCCTCAAGCAATAAAGCTTAAAATTGAAAAAAGGCAGGAAAAAAATATTACAACAGTTTTCTATCTTTTGGGGTAATCCGTTGGGAGTGGGTCAGGGGAATAAATCTGCATGCTATTTCTATCACAGACAAAGGCAATGGAGAAAATCCTAAAATACAGAGGAGTTGGCATGCAAAAAACCAAACCAACAAACTTGTTTTATATTGTGGCTAAATTAAATGGTCATTTTTATCTCTAATGTTTTGGTTTGTTTATCAGCAGAGTCATAGTTTCTGTATTACTCTCATGCAGAAAGTTATGATCTATATGCATGGAAGACAGGCATTATGCCAGTTAAAAGCCTGATCTTATAGTGAATAATTCTTCCCAAAAGTGTCAGAAAAAAAAAATCTGTGCTATTTAAAAGGAGAAAAAAACGTAGCTTAATTTTATTTATTCTGGATAAGGTGAACACCTTAAAAGGGTCATGAAAAAATTTATCATTAGCTGAGCTGATGAATGTCCACTTACTCTGGACACGTATTTGTTGACACTGTGAGAAACATTAGCAGTGAGGGTCACATGGTGACGTAATTGCACAGGGGTGGAAAGAGGATTTGGTGGAAGCATTCTTTAACTTTGGGCTCTCAACTGTGGGTTCCAACTGGTAGCAAACGCAAGGCTTAAACGGCATGTTTAAACTACTTTAATGACTTCCTCCTTCACGTTCATAGTGTACATTAGATCTGAATTAGTAAGGGAAAAAGGCTCTTTAATAAAGCAAGCATGTTTAATTAGACGTCATTCAGTGTTCAGTAGCAGAAAGATCACACATAAGTTTATTTCCCTGATAATCTTCAGCTATGGCATTAAAAAATATATACGAAAAATAATAATCAGATTGCAGTAAACCCACATAAATGAGAAATAGATGCTTGTACACTAAGGATGCAAAACTGTCCCATACCCTCCTTTCCAAAACCTTCCAGTCCTAAAGAAATGTTTCCAGACTGAAACAAAGCAGAAAAAGTTAATTAAAATAAATAAAAATCAGTAGTAACAACAGCAACAGCCACCAAACAATAAACTTACATCACAAAACCAGAAACCTAAGAACACATATAAAGCACATTCAAAACAGTACGACAATATCCTTCCAGGCAAAGATTTTCAGACTACACTCTTTCCTTATGATGTACATGGGATTCCCCATCACAGCCCAATGCTAGAGCCCAGAAGCTCTCATCAACCCAAGATCCATTTTCCACAGTCAAGAGGAGAGCAAAAATGGTAACTGAACGCTAGCCCTTCCCACACCTGACGCACACCAAGAACAGTGACAGTGATTACATCATTTCAGCAGGTTCATAATCTGCAGTGTGACAAAATCGCTTCACTACACAACAAATGCATGAAAATGACTGGGAAACTCACTGTAATTATACCCTAAATACGTTACTATTGTAAGCTAGCAGCAACAGCAGTGACACAAAAAAATCCCAAGCATTGACAGCACGACTGTGTAACAGAGATTTTCCACTAGCAGAACTATAGCATCTTGTTATCCAAAACACAGAACAATCCGAAAAAAACCCAAGACTTCAATTTCAGACAGCTGTTCAGGTAAAGCTAAAGCCAGAAGATTGTTTATTTTAATAATATGTGCAGCTCAAATTAGGAATGGCAGGAGACTAGGGGATGCCTAAACCATCGCCACCTGTTTGCCCTGAAAATCAATTAAAGTCACACTATCACAGCAATCCCTTCTTAGCTAATAAAAGTTATACAGCTTCAATGTGAGACTTTAGATGCTTTGTGGGAATGTGCCTGAAATCTAAATCCTCAGTCTCACATTACTTTGGTACTAAACACAACTCTGAACTAACCACTGTAAAACTTGCCTTTTTGGGTTAGAGGAGGTGTTAAGGGAAAAGAGACCCCGAACTGCTGTTTTGATGCAGAACATTGAACTAATATTCAGTAAATCCTAACAATCCAGCCAAGAATATAAGATAGAGTTTTAAGTAGAAAACTGAAGTCCTTTATGACACATGCCTGTTCAACATATTCTGTGCTGCAGAACAGATCCAACTTTACAAGTTGAAAGCAAGGGCAGTAGAGACATCCCAAGTGTTTTAGTAATTAAACGAATATGCATAATGAACCATATGCCCAAAGGGCCTGTTCTTCATATGGGCCAGATTTTTGCTTGAATTTTTAATTTTTATATACAGATGAAACATTTCACGTAATATAGCAACAGTGCAAAGGAACATGCTATGCAGGAAGGGAAGGAGGAACTACCCATGTGAGAACGATCAGAATACACTTGATGAATTCTGCTCCTCAATTTCCGATTCAGAGCCAAGAGGGCTTTTTCTTAAAAAAAAAAAAAAAATAAAAGGAAAAAAATCCTTTTCTCCTTTGAACAGCTGTATTAGTCATCTGCTCAGAGCATAGAAAAGAGGCATTGAATAGATGTATATTTATATAGGTCAAATTTATACATTTGGATGTGTGAAATTGATTATATACACCAACACATTTAGATGCTCCAAGACTAGCAAAAACACAGACACTATCAAATTAAAATGCTTCTGAAGCACCAGGAAAAAAATAACTACAGGGTGGCTTCTCTGTTTAGCAGGACCTGTCACGTTGGGGGAGCTGCAGTGAAACAGGACATACTCACATCTGTCTGGAAAACAGGAATGGACATTTCTAAAGAGATGGGTCAAATTCCACTCTTGCTGCACTAATGTTACCCTACTGTGAATGTGAAGATATTGTGGCCTTGTTGTCCAAATATTAAATCTTCCAAATTCTCCTGGTGTTGAGCCGTGCTTCTCTCCTTTCTCAATAATTCACCTTTTTTAATCCCCTGCTCTTAAAGCTCTTTGCCAAGCAATAGAAGCATGCTTTGCAAACACAAGCCATTAGAATATGCTATTCCTCTAAACCAGCAGCAGAACTTCTTGGCGCTGGTTGTCAAATAGCTACATTTCAAAATAATAAGTTTGTTCTTTTAACTGTTTCAGATTGGGCAAATTTCAATTTTGCTTCATAATGCCAGCGATGGGGGTGAGGTACTTGTCAGTATGGACATGGTGGTTAAGCAGCAGAAAAAATTTCCTGCAAGAGCTTCTGAGTCAGCTTTTAGGTAGGATTTAGATTCTATGAACCAAAGAAAATCAAATTCTTATCAGACTTCACGAGGGAAAGGAAAAATTTGTAATAAACAGCAAACAGTGCCTCACGGTAGCTCAGGTTTAGCACTGCACCTTGATAAATAAGCAGTAATTCACACAATGGCTGTGGCTGTTACTTGCACTGACGTGGTACCACAGAGATGCAGTGGGGAAGCACCAGATGTGCTCTAAGGGATGCAGGCAATAATGTGATCTACTTAGAATTATTAAAAGGGTGACTTTTCATCAAACTCAACGAGTTAAACTTTTCGTGGGACTTTGGGAGCTCCCAGCACATGAAAGCATCCTGCCCCAAACCTTAAAAGTATTTAGAAGCTGAAATAACAAAGTTGTAAATAATAGCATTCATTGCTCTCAGCCCTAATTCAGGTTTTGTGCATTTGACATTGCCTGGTTTATGTGATGTAGTGGTCTCCACGGAAAGACAGATAAACTTCAACAGCTGTCAGAAGACAAAAATTGACAAGGAGCATCACCTTTCCTGCCTGTTTAAATCCTTTAAGGAAGTGTTAGAGCAATTAGAGAGGGAGTCTAATCTTTGCAGAGTGCATTAACACTCTCCGACCTCCCAGACAATAGATCAGACCTCAGACACATAATGCTTCCCTAAGGCTTTTTAACCAGAGCATTTGATCTCATAGTCACTCTGTATGTGTTACTATAAGTATCAGTGTGTGAGGTGGTAGTCATTGGGCACTAAAGGACCACTATCTCTCCTAGTATTCATACAACTTTTAAAACAGAAAGCAGAAGAACCACAGCAATGTATGCTCTTACAGAAGTTCCACTTCCCAGAAAAAAGGGGGGAAAAAAAGATTAAAACAATCCAGAGTAGCTTTGCAAAATGTCCTCATTTTTATTAATCTCATATTTCCTTTCTACCACCACTGTTTATTTCCCAGCTTTGGAATCTAAATCTATTTTTAAAAAAGCAGAGATTAGCTTTTTATTCATAGAAACAGTTAGCTGATAATAATTTCAAAATACTTCACGTCTTAACCCCTGTGGAGGGACTTAAGGGAAAGGGAATTAGGAAGTCGGGTCTAGTTTATTAAGGAAATTGAAATATATCATTGCAAATAATTTTCCCAAACGTGTACACGGAAGTATCTGGGGAAGTTTTCTTAACTGCTAGCACAAGTCATCATCTAATTCATGATAGGCATGTTTGCTTTAAAAAAAAAAAAAAAAGAGGTAATATCACTGTATCAATTATGCATTTCCCTATTTAATATTCTGAACATTTGAAGAAAATTTGCTGAGTGCTACTTTTTTTCAAATGGAATTAGAATTTCTTGCCATCATGTTCTGACAGAGGCCATATCTGAACTGTTCTCATATGGACAGTGCATACTGGGGTTTTAAAACCAGCTAACTGGATTCCTACCCACTGCTGCAGTCTCACTAAGCAGTGAGTTTTCTTCCCCCATGCAGTCTATTTGAGGGACAGTGCTAGCTAACAATACTTTGTATGACTCTATCAATGCTTTGCATTACCTGCTGGATTTTGTTTTACCTTTCTAGACCACCAAAAAGTGCCTTTTGTGAAGAACCTGCATTACAAATAGTTTTTGCTGCTTTTTAAATGGGCATCTCAGATTTGCCAAGCCAAGTGCATCACAAATGACAAAAAGGTCACATATACCTAGTATATCTAAAAACAAACAAGCCCTCAAAGTCAAAGTGTAAAGCAGTTATTTCTAATCTGAACAAACAATAGAATACATCTAATGAAAGTTGACAATTGCCTTTGATACAGAGCTATGCAGCTCCTCTGTTCCATTAAAAGATGAAAGCTGAAGGGACATAGAGAAGACAGTGACTTCTCTTAAAAAAGCAAGTAGAAAGTTCTAAAGCTGAGCTAGTAGAGTAAAGACAGGCTGTTCTAGTGGAGATTTTTACACAAATATGAACTCATCTTTCAGTGAACATGCTGACTTTATATGGGTAACATTAAGGCTAAAATAAATCAGCGTATTAGACTTGTACAAATCACTACATGCTTTACATACTTATTAACACTTCTGAAAATCACAGCACTGCCTTGAAAATAAACAAAAAAATCCCCACCTCAAACCAAGCTAAGCTTGACTACAGTGTGGATGTCACAAGAATAATAGATTAAATATTCACGAAGTAAAACTCTACTACTGGTACCAGTGTAATCTTTTACTGTGGCAGCAGTAAAATTTATTAATAATTACTAGTACAGATTTTGTTAATCAGATTTCTGGGATTTTTCAATTACTCCAGCTTTATCTCCTAATGAATGCTAAGAAAAAAAAAAAAAAAAAAATGGAAGGGACATATCCTGACTTAGGGTATATTTGTTACCATTGTTATCCTTAAACAACCCAAGAACTTCCTGGTTGCTTAAGAGTAACCTCTAAGTCAAAGCATATCTTAGTTGCTAGTGAAGGAGAAGTAAAACTGAAAGAGAACAGGATTTTAAGAAATGGATTTGCTCTGTAGCTTCCATGCTAATCCCCTTTCACTTCAGATCTTGTAAAGGCTCCAACTCTTTCTTAGTTAGAATAAAAATATCAAAAAAAGCCCCACAAGAAGAGGAAAGCCTTAAGAGAAATCCCTCAAGGTGCATCTCTCTCCATCATAAAACCAAAATGTTGCATTACCTTCAAATAGGAAATTTCTTCCAGTTGTCACGATTTCTGCAACTAGTGTTAGATTAAGCGCTGGGAGAACGGGTGAATTAAATTAAAAATAAAAGAGTTCAAGCAAGAGAAAGAAAACCTGCCAGAAAAAGCTGACAAAAGCCTGAAAAAGCCAGAGCTGGCTCATTTGTGAGGGTCCATCGCCACCTACAGGATTTTCTTGCTCTTCAGAAAACCTGCTGCTCCAATTCACACAGGATTTTCCCCAAAAGGAGTATGGAGATTTTTTAGTGATGTTAAGTAACATCAGTTTGCTGAAAGTTAATGGAGTTGCAGTGATTCAAACCACCTACAGACACATCTCTACTTACTCCCTCATAATAAACTAAAATATACATAATAATGATAAAACTTGCCTTTATGTTTCAAGGGAATGCATTGTTTTAAGCTTGCATCTACGCTAAAAATAAAGGATTTGCCTTTTTTAAAAAGAAAAAAAGGGCAGAAAAGAAAGACAAAATACTGATAGGGTTGTTCCACCAATGACAAGGGAGATAACAGTCAACATCTGCAACCTTCCTGTAAAACTAAGTGCTTTAAAGTACTTTCCAAGAGGTGTCAGGTCAGAGGAATGTGAATAATGAGACAAAACCAAGTAGATCCTGACTGAAAGAAAATCAATACACCTGGGGTGTACAGGGAAAAAGAGCACACTAAGTGAAAGAATTCTTACTTTTAACAACAATTCCACTTCGCATACCTTTGCATAACAGAAACTATAGGTTTCCCACCTTTATTATTTTTTTGGTTGGGCTGAGCTGAATGTCTTTTTCCATCCAGCTTGCATAGCTCAATTCAATGCCAAACTTCGGAATTTTACACGTAAGCTTCTCAAATTATGGTATTTCTAATAGCAGTGGTAAATAGCTTCTCTCTCACACCCCCATTTTATGAGTCTCACACAGATGCAGCATCATTAAACTTAAAATACTAATTTCATTTTTGTTTATGCAATTTCTGATATAGGAATAAAGTGAACTTTCTGGAAAAGCAACAGGATAATCGGGGAAAAAAAAAATAATGACTGGATCTTGATATGGAATACGGTCTCTTCAGGACCACATAAGCTATCAAATGGTTACACATAAACTCCTCTTGTTTTCCAGCCTACCAGCCAACTGATAAGAATTACAAATAACTGCTTTCTCACAAATTCAGAAGGTGTGCAAGCTATTAAATGTGAAGTTTCTCTAAAGAATCTAAACTGTAAACAGAAAAACATCAGAAGAGAAAAGGCTGTTTGCAGGTACTGTGCATTTCAACTCTTTTCACAATCTTTTGTAGCAAATTCCTAACATCAGGATGTAGGTTTGTAAGGTAACAGTAAGAATCGTGAGTTAAATCCACCTATGGTTTATGCAAATTATGTAATTGTCTTGAGAGTAAGGGAATCAATGCTGCCTTCATGGGTAGCAAATTTGATGTTTTATAAAATACTTAAATAACACTCAAAGATTAAAAAATATACATATAATTAAATGCTAATCCACGATTACTTTCACAGCAAGAAGAACACAGTATATCTACTAACGAGTGGTTAGAAACAGGAGTTCAGCTATTTTAAATACTCAAATAAAACCAGCAACAGGCTTTTACCCTGCCAAAGCAAGATAAATACAAGATATGCAAAAATAAATAGGACAATATAGAAACAGCATAAGGGCAACAATAATCTATCACAAAACTTCAGAACTTCAAAAGACACAAGACATTATATGCTAGGGGTTAATAAAAAAGGCTTCAGAAATCAAACAGCTGAAGTACAAAACAATATAGGAAACTCCAGCCAGACCACAAAGAGGGTTCGCTCTTCATAAACATCAGATCAGGCAGCTAAAATTATTACCAAAGCTCTCTTGTAACTGTCACCTGTGGTGGGTATAATTACAGGCTACTGCTGCAAGCACGCCCACGTCATATGGCAATAAAAGGACCTACAGCTTGCCAAGACCAGGCAGACAATGGAGAACATACACCACCTGACGAGAGCCCAAAAAGATCAGCCAGGGAGACTAATACAAATGACAGCTTCGAAACAAATGACAAAGCTTCAACCAGGGGAGGAAAAAAAAAGGCTATATCAAATTAGCTGGAAACGCAAGTGCCTGGCAGAGTTCTCCAGCAGGTCAGAACTTGAGCAAAAAGACAGGCAGAAGTGTTTGAGGATGCTTTCAGTTCAAGTTTTACCTATAAAGAACCCTTTTACATTATTTTTTAATTAGATAAAATGTTTGCACATTTGGGCTTGGCTTTATGAGCTGTCATTCAATAGCCAAAGAGATGAAAACTATATATTTATAATCCAGTTATGGAGACAGAGAGCTAGATAGATATGTGTATTTTAACAGAAACACCTTACTGGCATATATCTATACATTGTAACAAAGCTGAATTTCCTTCTCATTGCTTTAATTCTTTCCTGGATGCCTGCATACACATTCCTGCTGACCCACTACACTCAGGCTTATCCTCCAGCAGGACTGGGCTTTTACTTGAATATTTTGACTATAAGCATGCACAACCGAGGTATTAAAAGGCTTTATCATTAGCTAAAAACAGTACAATGCAATCGAAGACTGACAGGCAGTGATTTAGGTCTGTTTCATTACCAGGGCTGAGGTAATAATCCTTATGTGATGCATGCAAGTACACAGCACAGAAAGCACTACTATTGCTCAAAAAAATGAGTACAGCATAAGCTTAATTTAAAAGGAAGCTCCCCAGCCCCAAAAGCAAGGGCCTTTCTACACAGACCAAGCACCTTGCTAAGCAGGCCTGTAGGAAATGAATACTAGTCCTCAGATGCAAAACATGGGTTTATTTATATTTATTTCAGAACATTTCACTGGTAAAAAAGCAAATCCCTAAAACCTCTGAGCTGGAAAGATACAGCCATTTATCCTTTTCAAAGTTAAAAGGGATATTTGGTGCTGGTCTCTGCTCAGTTCCGCCTCATCCCAACTCCAAAGCTTCAAACTTTGTTTTTTAAATCATGTTTATAGTGTTGTCAAGCTTCTAAGTGGTTATTTCCCTATTAACTTTGTCCTTGTTTGTTCTTGCGTTTTTGAAAGAGCTGGAAATAACATGTGTTTACTTTGCTGTGTGTCTCTCAGCATCATCAATATCACTGTTGCTATTCCAGGAATTTTAACTGCTACAGCAAAGCAGAGCCTGGGATCTCAAGCTTAGATCGTATTCCCCTCAGCCACAGAGGAATAATACTAGAAATGTAAAAATTGCTGGGAGAAGGGTAAAATCAGCTCTTTTAATTGTCTAAAGAAGTCTGTTTCTCATCTGAGCACTTACTCGCATGTGTCAGGTAACGTGCTCCTAACGCTCTGCATGCACAAATGGTGCGTTCTCACAGGCGCTGCCACGAGCAGTGTGGAGGAAGCAGGATGTAAACGTTCCCTCCGTCACTAGAAAAAATGCTTTTACTGGGATCTAATAGCTCGGAATAAAAACATCCCTCTGATTAAGCCTTTTCGCTGCAGTCTGAGACAGTAATTTTAAGGTTGTGCCTTTGCCAGGGATTTACAGAAGGGAGGAAATGTTAGGGGCTCTGAAGAATTACTTACCAGGTCAAATTCCTGAAACCCTGCCTTTCACTGCTCCTCCAGCACCAGCTCTGGGCTTAAATGTGGACAAATTTTTGTAGCAGAGTATTATTTTACACCTCTCCTATTTAAATATGAGCTGCATTTTGTCCTTTTGCTGACTGCTTCTTTAAAACTGTAGTAAAACACAAGCTGCAAAAGGGCTGAGAAAAGCCCTTAGCAAAAGCTCTACAGTAAAGCGGAAGTAAAGACCATCTCCTTTGCATTAATACTTTTTTCTTCTTTTTAAAGCTTTTTCTTTTTCCAAGTTTCTATTCAGTGTTTGAAGAATACTCATTCATCTCTCTTTAGGATTACATCTATTCATTTTATTTAGCTTTTTAATGTGGGGACATTTTAATCTACCATTACTTTAATGCTGTTCCCGAATAGTCTGGGAACAATGATTTATATTTTGTCTTCAGCTATGAGAAGAGGAAAAAAAGGTGGGAGAAAACAAGACTGCACCCTTGTCATCAGTTACACATGTAGTCATGGCAGGGTAGTTTGTACTTTGCATCAGGGAACTTCTTGTTCAAGATTAGCATACAGTTCATGGGGAAAATAAGAAGGATCTTAGGGAAGCTTGCACATGCACACATCTTCCATCCCCACCCTACAGAAGATTGAATTAATCCCATCTATTGGTAAATCATAAGCAAAGTCTGAGTTAAAATTAACCCCTCTTCTCTGCTTGGTTGGCCAGAGGTCCAAGAGATGCTTGGCGATTTGGCTTCAATACTGAGTTGTTTGGATTTCACAGCTGTTACTGCTCTCCCTGCCCCACTGATTTCCTCATATGCCCTCTTCAACTTTTGTCCCAAGAATTTCCCTTTACAGATCTATAATTCCCCTCCCATCAAGGAAACAAACAAACAAACAAAAATAGTCTTGCAAAACAATGCAGGAGTTAAACGGATGTTTTACCCATACATTGTTGTCATGTCCAGGGTTGAATTATGCTCAGTACAAACAGGACTAGAACATTTTGTGTTTTTCTTGGGAAAGTCTAACCATAACATGCAGGATACACTTGTCCATATGCAGAATGAATGGTTTACCCCAAGTAAGCCCAGAAGACTTAGATTTTGAGTTAACAAACATCTTTCCTGAGGGAAAAGCACATTATCCTCTTACTGATACACACAATTAGCAATTTTAGAGCACACTGTCAACAAGCTAATGGCTTTTTGCCTGTAAATCATCAGTATAAATAAAGCCCAGCTCAACATGGATTACAAAATTGTTCATGTTTAATAAAATGGTTGGTGTCTCCACTATGAGTAGAGTTGAACAGGACCCAGCTCACATACTGCAAGCTTAATTCGCAGCATGTTAAATGGCACACACACAGATGCCCACAAGTTCACAGGTTACACATTTTAAAACATCTCCTTTGCTGGTGTCCCAGATTAGGACTGAAGCAAACTGGCACAGTAATGCACACATAAGCAGCCTCACTCATCTTGCCCCATGACTCCTCAGGCTTCCAGTTCCCATAGCCCAGTCCCCAAAAATGGAGCATCTTCCACATCTCTCTGGGTTTAAAAAATTTTGGAGATCATAATGGAGAAGGTGCCAAAATCTCACTTCTACAGCAAGGAGCTCAAAAATTTAAGTTTAGGTTTCCTGCTGTATCCAAAACACCCAGCAGCTCTGCTGAGCACCCACAACCCCCAGGCCTTCCCTGCTCTTGCATCAGCTGGCCTTTTGGGAAACCCAAACTGCTGCAAAGTGCTTCCATGCCTTTAATTTTCCCGAGCTGCCCACCATTGAACAACTGCAGTTGGTTTTACCAGAAACTCTGTATTTCCAGCATATTATGCTGCATCACCACATATTCCACGTATGCCTTCCTTTCCTCCCAGTACTGACCCATCATAAAACAATTATCAGACACACTGCAATGGCACTGCAAGCTGTCTGTGCGTGCTGCACTCCTTGTCTGGCTGGCCCGAGCTACCAGCTAGGAATGAGCCTGAAAAACAGCTCCCACCTGTATCCAGCCCTGGCAGCAGCCTTGATTAGCAAGAAACCTAAATCTGATATAGTGGGAAATGATGCCAGTAAAAATGAAGTATGCTGGCATGGGTGAGTGTGCAGGGACCATGAGGCACAACAGCAGCAAGCATTGCCACTCACACTGGAGGTGCTAAGGTGGCTGGTTTCCCATCGTTCCCCTGCTCCTGCCAATGTCTTTTGCAGCTATAAAGCAAACTTAAAAAAAAAATATATATGATAGTAAAAACTGCAGTCAATATATCCTTTTAATTTGCACCAGATTATATTTTTTAATGCAATTACTGTAATTTCATTAAATGGCATAATTACCATTAATGCAGAGAAAACTGTCAATAGAAGGTGTAATTATGTTGTATAAAATCAGAAGCACAATGTGCAATGATGCATAATTCCTCAGGAAAATCATTCTGTGACTAAAATTAACTTTTATAATATTTTTAAAATACATATTGTGCAGCAAGAATGTTTTGGTTATTAAGGACTTAGATTCCATGACCAGCAAAGAAGGGGAAACAGAGCAGGCAGGGAGTGTTTGCATGTGGAAAAAAGGACCAGAAATTTGGTTTTAAAATTATGAGAAAGGTAAGAACATGAGTTCCCATATGCATAAGTAGAAAAACAAACAGCTTATAATCACACAAATGTACAGGATGACTTGAAGCAGACATTCCTCTAGGCACATTTCACCACGCAGCTCCAGCGTTCTGGACACTAGTAACACAGCGTAGAAGTGATGTCTCAATGGAGAAAGGTGTGACAAAAGGAAGGAGTGATGAGGAAGAGGCTAAAAACGCAACATTCACCCTGGAAACTGGGACCAAATTGTCCAGAGTAGGATATGAAAAATATAAGGCACAGGAGCAGAAAACATATAAGGATGTATTAGATTATGTCTCTGGGTATCTTCAAAATAAAGATACTTGAGAGACGTTTTGTAGTCAAAACATGACATACCAGGTTGAATACAGAGGTAATTGTTTCAAAATTAAGCAAAGTAGGATGCTTGAAGAACTTTTTTGGTCTTAAAAATCTAAAAATCCCACCAAATCCTGAACTGATGGAGGAGAACACATGGTCAAAGTCTTTTATGACCTTTCCTGGGATACGAACACTATTAACTCTAGAGGCAACACTTTCAGCATAATACTCCTGCCAGTCCCAGGCATGCACAAAAAAGTGTGTCCATTTTTCACATCAGACCAATGATGAAATGCACGTTACAGAGAATCCTGAAAACCTGTGTATGACTTTCCTTCACCCCAGGATGTTTCATCTAGAATTTGTGTATCAATTTGCCCCAAACCCCATGTGCACAGTGCAAACATCACCAAAAGCAAAACTTTGCTTTTCACTTCACCTCCCTTTTAACCCTCTTTCTAAAACCTCTAAACCTGAAAAAGCTCTGATATATGCCAGAGCAGGCCCAATGAGCATTCTGTGTCCCTAGACAATTAACTCAGATTTAAAAATCACCAGATTAAAATCACAGAATGCTGTTGAAAAATATGGTTTCATTTTTATAGCACAAAACATGTATCTACTCACATGTTCTTGGATTGTCTCCTCTTACAATTACGAACTAATAAAGAAATTTAGCTTGGGATGATGTATCTTACAAATGAAAAACATGGTGATAGCATTTTTCTCATTCACTTGCGTCCTGCCTGTTTCCTCCATCTTTATCTGTTCCTCTTTTGTGCACCCAGATGAGCCCACAATTATTTTCTTCTGTCCAGCACTGGGTTTTGCCTGATTGCTTAAGAAACAAGGTTTACATGATTATACTGCCTGCTTGTTCCCCTCCTCCTCCCTCCCTTTATTTCCCCTTGAAGGAATGGTCAAGGGCTACCTCTACAGGGAAACCAAAGGCAATACAACAGGGGGAGAAGGTCCTGAGAATCACCCAAACTCTAGGATTATCACAGTGAAGATACATGAAATATGTAGAATATGGTCACAATGGTTATTGTCGTTATGGGTTACTGGGTTATGGCCCAAGAGACAATGTCTGAAGAAAAAAAGACAAATAAAAGGGCATTTTATGGTTTTCAGGGCTGGCACTTAATCTATCAGCCATGGTTTCATGAACCCAGCTGAAAAACTGGTGAGAAGCTTTGTGCATCTTCCTTGCCCCTGGTGTTCAGCATCAGCCACAAGTGGATCATCAATAAAGACAAATTTGGTACAGGCTAAATTGATACACAGCCAGGTACTGAAGGTATATAATAAATGCTGCTTGCTGGGGAATGAAGATTTCAAAAAAGCAGTATTTGGCACACCTTTTATTTAACCTGCTAAGAGTGGGTTTTACACACAGACTAGGGCAGGGAAGAATGCTACACCTACCACGCTGTGTGAGTATTTTCAGTACTACAAACACACATGCTGGAAATAGTGAGAGGGAGATACATAATTAGCACTTCATTTTAAGTGCCAGAGCTGAATTATTTCCATGTGGAAAAAATCAGACAGACATTTTGGTTTGTAAAAGAAACCTATGGAAATCATTCTTAGAGTCATGTATTTTATTCCTTTCCCATTACCCACTTTCTTTCAGGAAATCAGGAGTATTATGGTATCCAGTAAAGATGTTAATAATCTGGACTGCATAACATGCTCATCCTTCTTTTCACCGCGAATCGGTACCTTTTTCTGTAGCCCCACTTTTCCACCTTCTTCATTTATTGCCTCTCCACCACTTTCAAACTTTTCCTGTCTAGAAAACTGAACTTCACAGCAGCAACTTTACAAGTATTTAGGTGCAAAATCTCTTAAAAAGAAATCGCTTAAACATGTGCTTAAATTCTTGCTGTACAGTGACAGCAGGACATCGACACTAGCATTTTACATGTCATCCTTTCCAGCCCTGGTGTGGATGACCATCCCACTCCCTTGCGCACAACCATGGACCTCCCTTGCACAGCCATACCTGCTTCAGCAAGGTCCCAGCTACTCAGCTCTCTACCAGCTCTTGAACATTGACTTTAGATACGATCTAAATCAGCTTTGAGCAACAGGAATTAAAAAGCAGAATGAAAAGACCCTCTCATCCTACCTACTCTTATGTGCCAATCATCCCCCTAACCTGCAGGGTGGAAGAAATCTCCTCTGCTTTTGCTCTGGACGTTCTTTCAATCAGGGTGTCCGCTTTACTCATCTACAGCAAACACACTGAAGTGTTTTCCTCAAAAGAACCTTTAAGCAACTTATAATTCACAGACAGTAAAAGGGGAGAAAATCTTGGAGATGTGACTGTTATATTGCTTAATAAACACTCAACTCAAAAAACCTTCTTTCTGCATGCTGGATCGCCACAAAACGATTTCGCAACCTTTAATGGCATGCCAAACATTTCAAGCATGAAGAAAATGTCACACTGCAGAATAAAAAGCAGGCAAAACCTTTTTGTGCTTGAGTGGATTATGTGAAAACTGCGAATGGGGTGTTTACTACATAGAGGAAAAAGGAGAGAACTGAAAAGTGGGACAGGCAGGTGGAGAACTGGGCTTTTTGCTTGTAGAGCACAGCAGAACTCACTGACCAGCTTATTCCTTTTAATTTTTTTCAAAGCAATGTATTATTACCATCAAAAGAACAGATCTGCCACAGGGACACAGTCATAGCAGGCACTGATAACATTTACCAAATTGCTGCCTTATTGCAGCAGAGGATGGAATGGACAAGACCCATCAGCTCACTGCACCATCCATACCAAAGCCATCTCCCTGTATCACTGCCTTGGCTACCACCTCCTTCCTTTCCTATCACCCAGTTGCCATGTTTAAAAATAAAACAATTCCAGAGTCATCTCAAGGTCACAGCCTTTGGGGGGTGGCATCACCCACCCATGGGCATTCTTGGCGCAGGTTGGTGAACACCTCTGCACAAGCAAAGAAAGGCTGTTCCTGACAGTCTAATTTCCATGTCCATCAGGCCCAATGTGGCCCAAGCTGCCTTAAAACCTTCAGCCCTGTAAGCCACATAGCTACAAAATACCAGTAACAGCAAACGATAAAGGGCTTTACGCCGATGGAGAGGAAGGCATGGCAACACTCGAGATCTTATACCACTTAGACTCATGTAATAAAAGAAGAAATCCACTTACCACAAATGCTATCACGCTCTTTACCGTGGACTCCCAGAGAAAGCAGCTCCAAAGGAATTGTATTGTATTCCATATTGCCATGGTGATTTTTTTCACGCGATCAACATTTCTTGATAAGATCTGATAAATATTGAGTGGGAGGAAGGGAGGAGGAGAAGAGTTTAATCAAACACTCTAATATCCTACTATTGCTTCAAGAAACAGGGATAATTTAAGCTACAAATACATGCCAGAGCACATACTACAAATAAAGCCTCTATTTCAGAGACACACTCCAGCTCCTGTCTGCTTTCTGATTACACCCAAGCCTTCCAGGTTTTCCTCATCCCTTATTAAAAAAAAAAAGAAAAGAAAAAGCACATCTTGATGCCAAAACTAAATAAAACACTAACGCAAACCTACCTTTATTCCCCTTCTATTCTTAAAATATAGCAATGGCTCAGGAAAAGGGCCCAAGAGAATGTAATCAAAACAATGAACCTTTTGTCTACATGTTTTGTATTAGTCCATAGAAAAAATGGCAAATTTTAGCCTATTTATAAGGCACCTTTATTTAACAAAAGGATAACGGCCATTGTTCTAAAATCATATGAACTTTTAAAATAACTAATTTAGACCTGGTTTCTTCCCTCTCAAAGGAGGGAATTAGGCTGTCATTGAACTTTAGGGGCTGCTAACTATGCTACATCCACATCTATCATTTTCCCGCTCTGAAGCACGAAGCAGACTGACTGATGCAAACTAGATCAGAAAGCAATTTCATGTTAACACAAATAAACCTTTTAATACATACAGAAATAAGCAGAATTTACACGTGTTCGGCATTTTATGCATAAATAGATTTTGATCTTGCAACCTTGCTACAGTAATTCAATGTTTCTGAACCAGAAGTGAGAGCTTAGCCCAGACACAATTGTCACCTTTTTAGAGAATTTGCGGTTCTCCTCGGCAAAGCGCTTTTCTCGAGGCTTGAAAGTTCTAATACTTGCTTTTACCTAAAAAATAAAGTCATGAAAATTATTATTATTAAGAAAATATATTTCATGTAGTTTTAAGTGCGTTATTTCAGCTTTGTATCCCCTGTGTTGGTTTAGGAATTTCAGAATCTTTCACTCTTTTCAGCCTCTCAGCAACTTCAGAGGAGCAGCTAGGAAAGATACGGTTGAGTTAAATGGGGCAAGGCTGAAGTCACTTCAGCATGAGGAGAGCTGTGGTGCAGCCCACGATGGCCTTAATAAAAAGGATTTAACTTAGTAAAAGTCTGAAGGGCATAAACAATTGAGAGCGACACAGCCACCTAAAAACTAAGCACAATGCGTCCATGCCTCATTAATTTTCCTGTCAACACCCTGGAAAGAGAGCATCGCAGGTCAGCTTTTTTGGGGAAGGAAGGAGGTGTTAAAAGTAATGTATCATATGCTAAAGATTAAGCCCTTTTTCGGCTGTTGCAAATGAAGCTGTGGTGTACAGTAATCAGCACCTCCTTCCTAAGGCACTCGTGGTCACTTCTCAGTCCAAAAATAGCCCCATGTTGTCCCATCCACTGGAGAAGCCATCCCAGAGCTCTGATGTCTCAATAATTCCCCACCACCAAATACAATCAGGTCAGGATTTACCTTGCGTCGCTCCCAGTGTTCAAAGCACCATCCACACCCCTGTCCTTGCAGACTGACACATTTTTTAACAGCAGCAATAAGCAAAGACAAAATATTTCAACTCACAGGATTAAATAGGACATCCAGCTCCAAGTAAATTACTCCTTTTGAAGCACGTTCCAAGTCTTTATTCTTCAGTGTGTAACAACTTTGTTTACCGTTTCTAATCTACAGTTGGGGGGGGGGGGGGGGGGGGAAGAAAAACC
>JANRGW010019507.1:0-12324 GCA_024733675.1 Psilopsiagon aymara | reverse complement strand
TATACCCAAAGGAAGGAAATAAGAAAACCCCAAGCAATATTGGTACTGTAGGCCTGACTGCTTTGGAGTTTCATGTTCGTCTTTGGAGTTAGCAATCCAAACTCTTTCTTCATAACATAAAAATGCAATAGATAAGTAGAATGTCATGCTTTTGTGTTCATTTCCCTCCAGCAGAAGAAAATCAGTGGCAGTGATGGCCAGTGCTGCTGAAATCTTGGCCTCCTTGGTTAAGAGAGCCAGTTTCCTGCAGTAGCAGGCTGTGGTGGCCTGTCAATGTAGTATTACTCTTACATAGCAGAGAATGTGTCGTTTTGAAGTGCTGAACCTGCTTATTCAGTTGGGTTTCTTTGTTGTGTCGGTGTGTTTTATCTTTTTTAAACAATAGAGAGAACCATGAAAAAGTGTAGAAATACTCTGAAAATCTCTGTGCTGACGTCTCTGAGAAATAGTCATTGTGACTCTGTGTGGAAAAAACTATACAGGATGGAAGATAGTTTTGGATTTCCCACTAGCAGTTTAAGGAAAGATACAGGAGAATAGGCTATTGAGGAAAAAAAATAAACCCTTAAATCTCTATTTTACATTCCGGCATAGAGCTATAATATGAGCTGTATAATGTAACTTTGCTGTTTCGCAGGCTAGCTGTTAAATTCAGTTCTGTCATTTTTCTTTATGCTGAAGTAAATCTTCAAGATAAGGTGGAAAGATGTAGTTTATACTGAAATAGCATCTATCTGTGAAGTAAGTGTAATGTTGATGTGTCCAGCTTCCAAAATTGTCTTCAAATAGAGCTTAAAAATGTGAAAGGCTGAAACTGGACATGTTTTCCATATTTAACATGATTTCTCAAACCAATGCTTGCAGTCTTATTCAAATACTGGGATTATAAATTGTCTCGTTACGGTTGTGTGGGAAGAGACTGTTAAAACAATAAATAGTATGTTTTGCTGCCTTTTTCCTGCTCCCACCTTGTGTGGGAGGGAAGTGGAAGGAAAGGACAGAAAAAGTGATCAAAACTGATAAAAAGCATATGTAAGACAATCAGAGTAGAGATCTGTCTGCTAAAAGGAGTTTATCTGTGCATTTGAAGATGTTGGGCTTCAGTTGTCTAACCCAGAAACTCAAAAGTTAATCTTTCATGAAAATAAAACCTGGTAGGCCAAATTGAAGCATTTAAAACTGTGAACAAAACTAGAATATAAGATTTAAGAAAGTAATAAAAGAAGCTCAGCTTGTAATAAGAGCAGTAGGTGTTTGGTATGGGATCTATGGTGTGGTTTTCTGAGGAGCTGGAGAGAAGTGTAAGGCTCTTAGTTGATAGATTATCAGTGGGGATAGCAAGGGAGCTCTGAACAGTCACCCCATGGATGTTCGTAAGCATTCACTGCAGCAGAATCATCTTAATCCCTAGAAGAGAAGGCATTTCCATACAGACAGCTCATTCACAAATGAGAGGGTTGTGGCTTTTGGGGGCTTTGTGATCTTGCAGCTGTGATTGCTACTATGATGTGCTAGCATTGCTCCAGCCAGCTGAAAAAACTACCTGAGGGTCTGAAACACTCCCAGGAGCTCAGGGAGGAGAAAGAAGTGAATGCTTTTACCTGTCCTGTGGTTGGCATTCTTTGTAATAGGCCTGTCAACATTGGTAGGTAATGGGGGGTGTGGGACTTCAGTGTTTTCTTTCATTTAATCAAAGCAGCAGACTTGGTGGTGGGGATGGTGTGGAGTGTTCTAGAACTGGCTTTTTGTCTGAAGCATTGAAGCATGAAACAGTTACTGCCCAGCCACGGTTCCTTGCTTTCAAGCCGTTCTGTTTGTGCCAGCACATACATTTCTTGTTTCTAAGTTGTGGATTATGGCTGTAATGAGCAGCATGCTTGTGTGAATCTGATACGAGAACAGAGGTTTCTGTTACAAAGCAAGATCCTCGAAGGCATGAGCCCTATGCTTTGATTTTTTTTTTTTCTATTATTTCTTTGCCTTTTTGCATGAAGAGAAGCATGATCCTTGCTTGATGTGCTGACAACACAATGCAGAGGGTTTTTTGCTCCTGGGAGAACCCAAGGACCACATATATTCCCATATGGAAACACAGTCTGACCTAAAAAGTGAAGAGTTTATTGTAACCATTATTAGATGCAGAGATAGCTGTGGCTTTCTTATCTCTTGGTTCAGAGGCAGTTAGCTGTCTAGGCTGTTCTTTATGAACAAAAAGCTTTTGGAAGTTTAGCCTGCAGCTGTATTGGAAAATGTCGCTGTCCACTTGATATTTTTTTCCCAGTGGGTAGGCAAAGGCTAATTTTTGAGTGCTGTTATAAACGGATGGAGGAATGGGAGGATGTTTCCTGCTTTGCTATCTGAAAGTGTCAAAAGAAGCTTTCCCTTGGACTGAAGCCACCACTCAAGTTTTAATGAATTGTCTTCGCTCTCTATTAGTGAGCAGAGGAGGCAGGAATTAGATGAAGGTACTTTCTTAGTGCTGGGGATTTTCATGTCTTCCTTTTTGTCAGACTTTGAATTCAGGTGTTACTTGGATTATGTCTTTAAGTCCAAAGGTGTAATTGTTAGAGTATAGGTGGGTTGGGTTTGGTTTTGTTTTTTCAGTGTTTAGTAGGAGGAAATGTGTTCTATAAAGGTGATGTCAGGATATGAAGCGTTAGGCCGTTTTTATCTGAAGTGTGAAGTGTTAATGGCCATTTTAAAAGCTGTTGTGAAGCACTGTTCATATCCTACAAAGGTTAAGCTTTATAGCTTCTAAAAATGGTGTGTGCTTTGGTTGCAAATGCATTTTGAGTTCTCTAGTACCATCTAAAATGTTAGTATAGTGACAGGTACTGAATCTGAATGGGTCTCTCCTAACCAATGACCAGAACAAGGAAATGTTTTTTTTTTTTTTCCTTAATAGGCAGGTTTTCCTTTTTTACTGTAAAAGTAAAATACACATTTTTTTGATTAGACAGGCTGGATGCTGGTATGCAAATGTATCAAGTGTACTTTGTGAATGCAAGTACTTGAAGCCCTGAAAGTTAGGTCAATGAAAAATCATGAGGAAGGAGACTGCAGATGTATGCTTGCAGCCTTCTGAAAAGACCGTGTTGTCTGATCACTCAACATTTGTATCAGACTCTATGGGGATTGCCTTGGCCAATTCTACCAAATAAATTGGTTTAGAATTAGCAAGAAATGAAGGAGGGCACATAACATCTGGTGAGGGAGGAGGTATGTATCTCAGCACTTACTGTGCTTTCTCCTTCTGAGGATGTCTTTGTTTTTGCAGGGAGGTTTCCTTAGATATGAGCTGGGACCTTGGGCAAAGATGACGAATTCTGGCTTGTGTAACCTTACTTCCTTATGTTCAAGCTGGTTCCTGGTCTTCTTGCCGTTATTGGTGTTCAAGTAGTTTCTTAGCACATACTGGCGCAAGATAAAAGAAACTGTTATTTGCCAAACATTATAATGCACTTGCTGACTTTCATGGGGAGTAAGTGCTGAAAACCACAACAGTTCTGTTAGCTTTAAAAAAGTTAAGAGGAAGAACCTGAGTAGAGGCTCCTGACAGTGCTGCAGAACATTGCTGCTGCTGTCATGTAAGATGTTCTATGGCATTATTCTTTTAGTGTACCACAGTAAGTACATGTCTCTTCCTGCTCTAAGGTTGTGGAAAAAAAAAAGGGGGATTGGAATGCAGATAAGTAAGAATGATGAACAGTAAAACCTATTTATGTGCCAAATGTCTAATTTGATTAGTGAAATTCTTGGAAATGTTGCTGTCAATTTTAACAGTCATTATTTAGTAGTCAGCCTCATTAGCCGTATACTGTGCAAGGTATGCGGCTGATGGTGACTGCTGTAGTGATTAGTGCTTTTGCAGGGGAGCAGTAAAAGATGACTTTATTTATTCCTCTCTGAGCACATCTAGAATTTGGTGAACTTTGTGGCAGAGCCCATAGAGAAACACATTCTGTTACTTGGAAGCAGCTTTTCAGGCCCCTAAGGGTGACAGCTTGTCTCTTCTCTATTGGCCTGAGTCAGATGGGCTGGAGCAAAATATTTGTTTAGTGAGGGATGTCACTTGAGATACAGAGCAGGGGAGCAAACTCCCAAACTTTGTTGCTGGGCTTCCAGCACAACAAAGTGCTGCTTTTGCTTCCTGTAACTTTTCTACTGTTAGTGTTTATTTAACTTTACAATTAGTAAATAAATATTGGGCTTCAACTATTCTGCCTCAGGTTAAGTACCTCCCACCAATACAAATGCACAACCACCCGTAAGACTGGGACCTGACTCAGTTTAAAGAACTGTCATTTTTGTACTGTATCTACCGTGAATAAGCATCTATTTGAACAGACAGTATGTTTTAACAATAGATCGGTAACCGTAGTGAAATGCCATTCAAATGGACTTGACTTCAGAGAAACCTGGAAGAGAACTATATGGCTAAACTATTTAATATAGTCAGATGATTTGAGTGGTATGTTCTGTGACAGAAAAACATGCTGTGGAATAAATTCATGTGTGCTTCTTGATGGTTGACTTCATGTGAAATAGCCTGTTGAAACTTTAAGTATATATTAATGTTGTTGTTTTAAGCAGATCATTAGTGGTGTTATATATAAAATATCTGGCATGTGAATTATTGTATAATGGCATGGGCTAGTCCAAGCTCTCAGAGGAACTTCCCTGGTGTAGCATTTTCAGATGTCTGGGTTTAATCACTGTAATTCTGTGTGGTAGCAATTGCCTAATTATAAGTATATGAAAGCATTTGGTTTATAGAGAAAGAAACTAGTAATAAGCAGACTGTTTTTTTTCTCTATATGATTCAAATTAAAGTAGGTCTGAGAGTTCTTAGTGTTTGATAAAGCTGTGAATGTATTTTTTTTGGTGATTCCCTTGCTTAAAAAGTGTGCAGGAGTTAGTAGAGCTACAAAGAGGAGCACTGAAGCAATGTAACATTTAATTGGAGTTGTTAAACAGTGAGTGTGAACTGAGCCTTGGAATGTGCTGGCAATTTTGTGTGATTGTGTAAGATGGGGGGTTGCAGATAAAACTTTTGGGTTACTTTACAAACTCCGAAGTGTCAAAGGAACTAATCTCAGCCCATTGAAATGTTCTGTGTTTCAGGTTTTTTGTAGATAGGGTTGAATAAGAAATATACAAAATATATAGAATAATACTGAATTAACTGTGAAATGCAGTGATTAGCAAGTCTGTAAAAAAAAAAATCAGGAAAAATCTCTTAAGCTTGTAAATCTTCTCCATAATTATTTATGCCAAGTCTAGAAGTTTGGTAAGCCCTGCTTATGGAATACACAAAGGATACTGGTCCTGTGAAGAAATTATCAATATTGTATTTATGAAGCAGTAATTTTAATAGTGCAGTAAGTATGCAGGTTTAGTTTATGGTTAATTACTGAAAGTGTTAAACCACTCAAGTTTAGATTGGTCACGAGGAAGAAATTCTTTACTGTAAGGGTGGTGAGGCACTCTAATGGGTTGCCTAGGGAAGTAGAGAATGTTCTATTCCTTGCTGTGTTCAAAGCCAGGTTGGACAGAGCCTTGGGTGACATGGTTTAGAGGGAGGTGTCCCTGCCCATGGCAGCGGGATTGGAACTGGATGAGCTTAAGGTCCTTTCCAACCCTGACTGTTCTGTGATTCTATGATCAATATTTCAGTGGTCTGTTTCTTCTTTATTAACTTCTCCCAACCCAAGTCTGTACCAACCAGAACTGTAACCATTTCATATTCACATGAAAACAGAGGGTTACTGTGGGTAGTGTTCTCAAATTGGAAAACAACTGTTTTTCCATTTTTAAGTTCAAATACCCAGATGGATCATACAAATAAAAATATGTAATATTTTCTTTTTTTCTTATGAAAACTGGATTAAAGCATTAATGTGCAGAGGCTGTTCATCTTGAATATCAAAGACTAAATATTTGCGCTCTTAACCTGTAGTTCCCCTCATTTCACCTTGTTCCTTACCTTCCTTCCTCTAGAGACATGTTTACTACCATCTGTGTTTCTGCTTCTTCCCCCTGCGCTGCATTAGGATTGTTTCAGTTGTCTGTAGTCTTTTTCTGCACTCTGTCCTCCAGCAGCATCTGTAATAGTAGCCAGTGAAAAGGACAGATGATGTAGCATGGTGTACAACCTACAGCCAAACCTCCTGCTGGGAGCAAAGCCTGGCTGGTGTGGTTATACTCCAGTTGTGCCTTGTCATGGCTGGTGCTGGAGCATGCGCCCAACTGCTGACTGGCATGTAGGCGCAAGGGAGCATCTACCCTAGTCATAGGTGATCTTACCTCACCCCATCCTGATGTATGTGTTTGTGTCTGAGGAGCAAACAGATGAGGGTTTGCAAACAAACCCTCCAGTTCCCTCCATTAATCAAATCTCTCCATGAGGCTGTTCTGAAATAAAGCTTTTAGGTCTTGAGAGCTATAAGTACAAAATCTTAGGTCTGCAGACTCAGTGTTTTAAACTGTCTAGTTTGATTATTGCTTTGTTACCCCATTCAAGTATTTAACCTCAGATGCAGGAACAGTAAGCTGCTATTGAGGAAAATCTTGTGGTGAATAAACAGGGCAAGGTTCTGCAATCTCAGTGTGACCACTTAATAAGAGTGTATGAGTTTACTGGTGTGTGATTGCAATAGTGGTATTTGCGCAGTATGCTTCTTTGGCTGCTGTTGTTCACATGCACCCATCAGTACAGAGGCTGTTAATGTAAGAAAAATCTGGATGAAACTTGAAATTTATAAATATGTAATCAAGACAGTTTTGTCATTAAGATGCTTCATACCTAGGGCATTGAGAGGTTTGGAAATGTTTCTTTGGTCAGTAGAGTTTTCTCTCTAAGTTAAAAGAGAAGCAAATGCTGTTAGGAATAGCAGGATGTTAATTATGGTTTCAGTCCTCTGTTACAGTAGATGCCATGTTTTTATTTGTCTGCAACTCCTGTTTACCAGTTACTTTGTAAATGGCAAATGCCTTGTAAGTTGCAGTTGGAGTCTAGCACTGCATTAAAAGAAAGGGGAGGGAGGTGAAGAAGCTAGAAAAGCTTCTTTTTTCTGTTTTCCCTGACAGTAACTTCCTTGTTTGGATGGAAGGCAGTTGAAGGCAACAACAGAAACAGTGTAGTTAACAAATATGCAAATGCTGTGTGGTTTTGACATTGTGTTAAACGCTTTTACCCAAGAGTAATTGCCCTAATCATATTGATGTAGTTCCGATAGTTACTTTCTGAGGCGTTCATCCTATAAACCTATAATTAAAGCACTTAGGCACTTGCACAGGTGCAATTTAGTGATGATACAATAAGGGCAACAATGAAGCTAATGTCTGTTCAAGGGTATTTTGAAGTTACTGAATTTCATAGCAAGACATGCATTTAGATGTGTTACTGTAGGAGGAAGGTTAGGAGGGCGCTGCCAGGTTGCAGTATACTGAGTACAGTAATTATAAGTTTCAGGTCATTGTTGGTTAATGAAAAACACAAATCTTGAACTCCACTGTAGCTTTTTCTTAGAACTCATTGCTCTTCATGGTACATAATCCATCAAAAAACACCCACAGAGATGCTCTTTTGAATTTCCTGCATGTAAAAGTCAAAACTTCAGTGCTTTAGCATAAACAGCCTTACACAAAATTGTGCCTTTTTAATCCATGTGAATGTCATCGTGAATGTTTCTCAGATTTAATATTTGAGCTTTGCTTATTGGAGGCCATTGAGAAGGTATGGCTTTGTTGAAGAACAGTGTTAACTTCATTGCTGTTTCATAAGTAAGGACTCTGAAGAGCCTGTGCATGCTGTTAGGGCTTGTAATTACTTACATTGTGTACCTTGTGTGGTTCTTAAATACCTGGCTACCATTTTAATACAGGCTCCTAAGGAGGGGATTGTTTTGCCTTTATTCTTTTTCTGACTATGCTACTTGGGTGAACTCCTCAGATATTTAGTCAAGAAGCAATGTATAGCTGTGTATAGTGTGCTCACTATTTGTTTCTTGTGAAAGGCTTTTCAGTAAGGTTTGCTGGAGATATTTATGGCAAGTCAGTGGAACGGATTAGCTCAAAAGTTCAGTCATACTCTACCTCAGAATGGGAAGAATGTGTGAAGGCTTGCAGTTGTCTGTATCAAATGCACTTGTTCAGATTTTGCACTCAATTTTTCTTGGAGTGCAATGGCCCATAGCAAACAAGTGCTTGGAAACCGTGGAGCACCACTAGGCATTTGAAATAGGAATGAGCTGTTACATGATGTGTTTTACAGGGGTTGTACTAACAGAGCTCTGCTCTAAACTAAAACTTGAATTCTAAAAGTAATGTTAACTTAGGGGGGAAAAAATAGACTATGGCACTAGTATGAAGTTTTTGACTTTTATCAATGTAAATAGGCCAAATCTTAATGTTTTACCACAATATTCAGTGGTGACATGAATCAGCCTTTGACTTTCTCTTTTACTCCATATTGATCAACCTTTCTCTGTGGATATTTTATTTTTAGCCCCCCCCCCCCAGCATCTTCAATTAGCAGTTATTTGAAGGCAGGGGAAGGTGTTCCTGCTGGAGCTGTTAGATCTCATGCACATCAACTCTGCAGAAAAGGGAGCATTCAGGGTTGGTTGTGGATCTTGTTATAAGCTGTGAAAGATGTATAAGTAGAGGACACGGGGCCAGCTGCAACAAAGTGCTGGAGTTGCTTATACCTGTTGTGGCAGGGAGTCTTTTATAAGAAGTGTTAGTATAGATGGAAAATGGGTTTATTTACATCCAGAAGTAAGGTTTGAATTGTCTCATTCATGGTTGAAAAGCTGTTTAATGACAGGTTTGATTGTGGTTATATACAGTGGTTTATATCAGTAGTACTTGGACTGTCATGCTGACTATATTAAGAGCAGACAGTCCAAGGGTTTTCCCCATTCAAATTGCTAATAAATCTTTGTGGCACAGTGGAAGCACCAGGGGATGTGTAGAAGCCCTTGGACTTTTCTGAGCAACTGCTGCCTTCTGTGAGGTGCAGATATGCTAGTTTTTACTTCGGTAGAGCGAAGTGGATGGTTGACATAAAAAGAGTGGAGTCTTCTTGTTGACCTCCTGGTATGAATCAGACATGGATGTGGCGGATCTGGAAGGGGAACTGATGACACTTCTATGGGTTATAAACTTCTCCTTTTGGTGACCTGGGGAAAAATAGGAATGATTCTGTACTTTCCTTCTTTTGGAGCCCTTCCTGAAGCATTTTTTTTAAAGACCTGTGTGAACCATGATAAGGGTCAACTTGCCCCAGTTCTTATACGGCAGAGATTTATTTAGTGCTGTATACGAACAATACAAACTACGGGGTGAGGACACATTTTAGTATTCATCCCTTGATACTGTTGAATGGAGAAATGAGTTATGTGATGATGCCATGAAAAGAGCCTTACCAGATAGCAATGTGTTGTTGCTTGGGTATTGGAAAATCAAACACTGAAGCCAAGATTATTGAAATAAGGGGTTTGCTGTTAGACAAAAGAGCTTGTGAATTGAAGAAAAGGCTGATGGTCATCTCTAAATTTATATCTTGTCCTCTTATAAGGCTGTAATATTTAGAGGAGATTGCTTGCTTTCTGTTAATGATGGCTAGCTGCTGTTTGTGATGCTGAATTTAAGCCCTTGGAGATGTGCATTAGCAAGCAGTAGTACTCAAAAATGCATGATGAGTGAATGTTGTTTGGCTGCTTATTCAGCATATGTGCTTGTGTGATGGCCATGCATGAAGTAGGTTTTATGATAGCATATTTCACTGCTAGGGAAAATACCCTTAATAGCCAGCTGGGAAGTGCAGTAAGTGATCCTGATTACCCTCCCACCTTGTTTACTCAAGTTCAAGTCTTCTGTGTGGCAAGCAAGCAGTTAAACATAAAACTAAATAAATGTGTTAATCAGTGTTTAATTTATCTTTGTATTTGTTTATTGCCTTGGGTACTTGATGAGACAGCTCTAACATACAATTAATCAGTAACCTTCAGTATTAGCTTCTCAGCGCTGTTTAATTAATCGGTTGTGTTGTAGAGGCTCTGCTGGCTAGGAAAGCCAGGAGCTGTGCCATGTAAACTCTTTTGTTAATGTCAAGTGAAGGTTGAGACATGCTTTATGTTTTTTCTCTATTAGCTTAATTGAACTAATCAGCCTTTCAGGGTCTGGGGAAAGTTCTAGAGGCATATCTAAAAAACAGACAAAGAGCATAGAAACAATGCATCATATAAATGCTGGGATGGTTTTGTGCCTTAATCATTCCATTAAGTCTTTTCAAGTGTACTGATCATCACATGTTTATTAAGTTCCAGTAGAGGGTAAAGTGAAATCACTTATGGTAGTTGTATATTTCATTAACACTGACAAGGTGAGGATTGGTTTTTACCTTTTCTAGACACAAAACCAGGTACCTGCAGATGTAGTTAACATGGAGGGTTTTCATCTTGGTACTGCAGGTAATTAAACACAGGTGCTGATGCATTTTGGGTATTGGATCTTTGTCCTGTGTGAAAAGCATTCTCAAGTTCTCTGCAGGTGTCTAGGAGAGAATAAAGAGGAGGGGGAGTTCTGGGATCTTACAAAGAAGTCATCTGTCAAAGTTAGGCCTTAACACACCTACTATGTTATTCAGACCCTCAAAATACCAGGAATGTAATAAATTCTGGCTTCAGAGTGAGAAGTCTTGATTACTTTGTAACAGTTATGTGTACTTAGAAGGAAAATTGCACATTTCAGTTTTAGTATTTTGAATTTAGTTCAGTTTGTGTCAATTGTATGAATGATGTGGAGTGTGAAAGTGCTGTGTCTCTGTGTATGTGTTTGTTTTTGTGAAAGTGACAAAGGAAAATGTAAGGATGGCCTGTCCTGATAATAGACACAGGTTAAGTGTACTGCTGCCAGAACACTCTTTTGGTAACAAGAAGAACATACAGTTTGTGAAGAGCAGAAGGCTTGCGCTCTAAGACAGCAGTGTAGGTGACTACTCAGAACACAGTGCCTTCTGCCAGCAACAGGCTGATGACAATGAGGTTGCAGCATATCATCTCCTCTGTGATTTTTCTTTCCTGTTAGCTCGTGAGGGAGCTATTTCAAACAAACAAGGAGAAGTAACCAGTGAACAGCAAGTTGTCTTAAGGTTTATGGAGGCTGAAGTAAGCAATGCTTTGAAGCGAAAGACAGTACTCTAACAAGTGCTGACCCCAACTGTTCACATGAGAATGAATATTCAGGATGCAGACATTCAAAGCAGTGTTGTGCGCAACAGATGCTGGCCAGACCATAGGGGCACATATACTTCGGTGCTTCAAGGTCTGTGGTTACAGTAGTGTGAATGGATGGAACCTGTGCAAGAGTGGGGCCTCAGCTTGGAGGTATGGAAAGGGGAAGTGACATTTATTTATCATATGTTCCTCTATGCAGTTATTTTTCAGAAGTTTAGTTGTCAAGGGTGGTTTTTCCCAGAAGATACAACTCAGGAAATGCTATTGTACATCTTGATTGTGTTGGTTAGACTATACAAGTTAACATTTATTCGTAATTCAACATGTTCATCGAAAGGCAGAAGAAAGAAACAAGTCTTTTTCAAGTGGTTCCATGTTGTCTGTCCTGTACCTCCCTTCTGTCTCCTCAGAGTGCTGAAACTCCATGGTAACTCTTATGCTTCCAAGGAGAGTCAGCCAGACATAACTTAATTTCTCCTAAGGGGAACAAATGAAAAGGAATGTGGGTTTGGTGTAGTACTCTCTTAAGAAATTTGTAAGTACTTAAGATCCTTGAGGCTGATAGCTATGTATCAGCTCTGAGATACTTTCAGGCTGAAGTAAATAGGGCTCAGCTGTTGGATGGATGTACAGTTAGATATGATTGCATTACCTGTGCTTTCACTGGACACCCAGGGTCCATAAATGACTCTTTATTGTAGATGAGCAAAACCCTTTGTGTCTTTCATCCAATGGAACCATAAGTGGGGTTTCTGCTCAGAAAGTGAATGAGAAGTGGCAGTGCTGACAAAAATGCTGGACCAGGAACCAAAACAGTGAAAAGATGCTATAGTGTTACAGAATCATAGAATAGTTAGGGTTGGAAAGGACCTTAAGATCATCTAAGTTCCAGTCCCCCTGCCATGAGCAGGGATGCCTCGCACTAAACCATTCCGCCCAAGGCTCTGTCTAACTTTTCCTTTAACCTGGTCAGGGATGAAGCATTCACCATGTCCCTGGGCCAACCATTCCAGTGCCTCACCACCCTTACATTAAAGAATTTCTTCCTCATATCCAATCTGAACTTCCCCTGTTTAAGTTT
>JANRGW010019504.1:0-12604 GCA_024733675.1 Psilopsiagon aymara | reverse complement strand
CCCCCCCCCCCCCCCCCCCCCCCAGCATTTCTCACTCCAGGCTGCAAATTCTATTTATTTCAGCTACAGAAGACAAGGTTATAATGTTTGACAAAGATCTTTCTAACACAAGACCCACAGCAGCGTCCTACCTCTCCTGAGTGCAGGGTGGAAATCCTGCTACCTGGTTCAAAACCTGTGGGAACTACAGCTTTCCAGCTTTCTGTAGGCTTTGGTCAACCCCCTCGGGAGTTTGTAAGGTACCCATGCAGCCTTCTCTCAGCTGTGTTCTGCCAGTGAACTGGTTTTCTCTCAATTTGGTTCCAGCTTTACTTGTCCCTAAGATGCTGTGGAGATGTCAGGAAATAAACACGGGGCTGGGTGACTCAGGGACCACGTGGGAAGGGAGCAGGCAAAGGGTGCCAAACCCCCCCTAAATTCCTGTTTGAAAAAGGCTGTGGAGAATAATTCAATGTAATAACGTCATCTCGGACTGGTTGTAACTCTCCCTTCAGCCCCTGAGGAGTGTGAAGTCCAGGAGGGAGGCAGCTGTTGCAAAGTGGAGGGCAAGAGCATCCAAGAGAAGGGCAGGCAGGAGCAGGCAGGGGAGGGCTTCCAGTACAAGAAGCACATCCCTACAAATTGCTCCTCACCCGGAAATCTCTCCAGAGCTGGGTGGCTCAGAGGGGAGCTCTGGCTGGGCATTGAGGAGGTGTTGGCAGGCTGTGGGGTGGTCAGGATTGGTGCCTCCCTGAGGCTCAGGCTCCTGCGGGATGCTCTACGTGGCTCCTTCACAGGGGTGAGAACCCGAGAAGGCGTTTGCATTTTGCCCACATTTTCCTGGTTAATAGGGACCCTTCAGTCTAGTCACTTGCTTATTTTTTTAAAGCAAAGAAAGAGATTTCCCAAATCCAGCTGGCTCTAAGATTACACGCAGACAGAGACACCATCAGTCTCTGTCAGTCATTCCCTCTGGCTGGAAAGTTAGAAGCAAAGGAGTTCAAATGCAGCAGCGGTGGAGCTGAGTCTGGCTCCCTCTCCCCTCCCCTCCCATGCAGCTCTTGTTGGGTGCAAGGAGCTGCTGCTCCAACTTGGGGTGTTTTGCTGTGCAACTGGAATTTGAATCCATGAGTTTCTGGGTCCTTTGTCAGCCCTGGAGGGGACCACAAAGGCTGAGAGAGAAACACTTTTGGTATAGCTGATGCTTTGATGTGGCCTTTGTCCTGGTGGATGATTCAGAGGGCAGCAGAAGAGGGAAGGAATAATATCAAGCTCAGGAGAGCTGTGGGATATCTGCTCCAGTGTGAGGATGGGCTCTTCACTGCCTTTGGGCACAGACATCAGCAGGCAGAGGTGGCAAAGGAGGGGAGGAAACCCCAGCACCCTACCAGTGTTCCTCAGCGGTCAGGGCTTCCTGACTCCAAGGAGACTCCCATCCAGCCCTTGTCCATCAATCTGGCTGCTGCGAGATGTCATGGGAAGCAGGACACATACCACAGGAGAAGGGACACAAGCACCAGTTCCAAGAGTCTGGGAGGCATTGGGGAAAGACAACTGCACCTTCACTGCTGGAATGTGGCATCTGCAACCAGCTCTGCTTCACCACCTGGGTGGAAATCATAGCATCATAGAATCCCAGACATGTTTGAGTTTGAAGGATCCTTAAAGCCCATCCAGTTCCAACCCCCTGCCACAGTCAGGGACACCATCCACTAGACCAGGTTGCTCCAAGCCTCGTCCAACCTGGCCTTGAACACTGCCAGGGATGGGGCAGCCACAGCTTCTCTGGGCACCCTGTGCCAGCGCCTCAGCACCCTCACAGGGAAGAACTTCTTCCTAAGAGCTCATCTCAATCTCCCCTCTGTCAGGTTAAAGCCATTCCCCCTTGTCCTGTCCCTACAGGTCCTTGTCCAAAGCCCTCTCCGGGTTTCTTGCAGCCCCTTTAGGCACTGGAGCTGCTCTGAGGTCTCCCCTTAAGGAGCCTTCTCCAAGCTGAGCCAGCCCAGCTCTCTCAGCCTGTCAATGTCTATAAGAATTATTTTATTTTTTGATGTCTAAATTAAATCTTTCCAGACTTTTCCTTTTCTCCAGAGGAAACTGTGCTTAATTTGATCTTAATTCAGGACAACCCTTGACTGCTCTAAATCTGCATTTAACAAAAAAAAGCAATAAAGTATTCATCTGAAAAATCTCATTCAGCATCCTCCAGACCCAGTGGTGCTCCAGCCCCTGCCTGTGACTTGGAGAGTGAAGGTGAGGAAGGGGTAGGAGGAGGTGACCTCTTACAACACACTGCATCTGGTGCTGTCTGTAGGCAGAGTGCTGTGGACAAGCAGGGTGTGAGCTCCTTGCTGGAGAACAGTGAGGATATGAGAGTAAACTGTCCTTCCGTCCACACTGATGTGAAGCGCAGGCCTGAAACTGCTCCAGGTTACAGCAGGGGGTTGGCAGGGTTTGTCCAAGGAGTGAGTGATTTATTGACCTTCTGCGTCAAAGGATGATCCTCATTATTCAAGTCAACTTGAATTAACCAAGTCAACTGACAGTCTTGCTTCTCAGTGCCTTCAGACATCCACAGGCCTTGTCCCATCACCTCCTGGACACCACCAGGGCTCCTGCTGTGCTCTTGCACTCTTGACTCCTGCACAAAGCGAGAAACAATAGCAACACAAATAAGAGACAACATAAACCCAACTTTCACAGCTGTGCCAGGAGGTATGGAGCACTGACTGGGACCTTGCTGGCGACTGGCTGTGCTGGACGCCGGATTTGCAGACAAGCTGAACAGGATAATTCAAGGGGGAATAGATTTAAGCTGAGATATTGGAAAGTTCTTCCCTGTGAGGGTGCTGAGGCGCTGGCACATGTTGCCTAGAGAAGCTGTGGCTGCCCCATCCCTGGCAGTGCTCAAGGCCAGGTTGGATGGGGCTTGGAGCAACCTGGTCTGGTGGAAGGTGTCCCTGACTGTGGCAGGGGGTTGAAACTGGATGATCTTAAGGTCCTTTCCAACTTAAACCAGTCTGGGATTCTATGCTCCAGGTTTCCCCCACTGCATCTCTGCTCAGCTCAGGTGCAGGCTTCAGCCCTTCTGCTTCTTTTCTTGTGCCTCTGCTTTGCTTCATGACCTTGTCCTGGTATCACACACCACTGACTCCTGCCCCAAGCTTCATGCCTTCAACCAGAGCTGTCCCCCAAGGCTGCTCTCCTTGGTCCCATACAGATCTCTCTGATCCTCTCCCTGCTGTGAGGAGCATCATCCGGCCTAGCCTCCACCCCACTGGCCAGGGCATCACGCTCACCTGAGGCTCCCCTTGCTCTCCGTCAAGGTTAGCCCTGGCCGTGTGCCTCCAAAGACTCCTCTAGCTAAAAAGACACCAGTCGCAGGAGTCCCAGAGTTCTGCTGACAAATTTCCACTGGAATCAGGAAGCTGAGGTTACAGGCAGAAGTTATGAATGAAAAGAGCTGGCCCTGGCTTCCATGCAGACCAAAGGCATTACTATCCTACGCAATGTGTAATTAAATTGTGGACCTCATCACCACAGGATGCCGTGCAGGCCAAAAATACACACAGCTTTGAAATGAGATTAGACAAATTCACTGGGGCATTCATTCACTGCGCGGTGGCTCTGACGGGTGATGGCACACAGACCGCTCCTGGCTCAGGAAGTCACTGATGCTAAGGCATCAATTGCTAGAAAATGGAAGGGTATCACAAGGGCAGTGGCCTCCTCTATCTGCCTGCTGTTTGTCATCATCATTGGCTGGGGTAACGCTACCTCAGCTGACCCGGACACACTGCATCCTGCTCTGCTGCTCTCTGCAGCTGCATCCACAGATGCCTTGTCAGAGGACAGCGCCCTGCAGAGTGGTGGGGATCTTGCCTTGTCCTAGCTGTGTGCTCTCCCGCATCACCTCACCCCCAGGCAGCCTCTCCCAAACCACCCCTCTGAAACTAGGGCTCGAAATCCTTCTCATTGCACATGACCACCCAGAGGTGCTGGTGCTCCTGCAAGGTTAGCAGTTCCTGGCCCTTTATGTTCAGACCCATTCACAAGCCCATGAACTCTTTGGGCTTGTCCTTTCCTTGCACACTGAAGGTCTCCTGGGATGGATGAGCACCAAGTCAAATCTCTGGCTTGCGCTACCTAGCTGCCCAGCCAGGAGTGGTACTGCCAAACATCTGCTCTTCCTGACTCCCAGCAATAAAATCTCTGCAGCCCCTAGTCTGGCACTTGCTATTGTGCCTCTGGATTAGGATGCTGGGCAGAGAGCATGGGAGCATGCAGTACGAGCACTGGACTTTGCTGGTTGTGATTACAGGGGACTGGTACTGGTGGTTCACACCAGTTTGCCCAGCTGCCTGTCCTGCTGCTGATTGGCCACAGTGCCTTGCAAATGGGCAGACTGGGGCATGGGGTGGGGCAGAGCCAGGGGTGCATCCTCCCTAGTGGGGTGTTTCCTTCACTCTCCCTTTCATGAGCATGAAGCCCTGGATCCCCTGTGGAAGGAGAAAGAGTAAAATTCTAGTAAAAACTTTGACTTCGGGTTTTTTTCAAGGGGAAAAAAATGATGAGAAATGGATAAGACACTGGAGGAATAAGGCCCAAAGCCAGGAGGAGCTGATGAAGGAACTGTAGGGAGAATACAGTTTCTTTATATAAACCCCAGGAAAGGGAATGTGCACCTGCAGAACTGCGAGTTGTGCACGTCATTTTAGAGGCCAAAGCATTCTGACGTTAAACAGAGGGCAGGGAAGTGTGGCTTAAGAGTATTGGTGAAAACATCCAGTGTTGAGGAAACTCTGCTAGCACAAGCAATTGGATGGCCTGCCTGTCCTTCACTGCTCACTCAGCAGGGTGGCTGTCACCCCCCACCCTGCTCCGGTGTCACAGGCAGCACAGGCAGCTGGAGCTTTGGAAACCTTTTCACTGACATAAATCAGGAGCACCACTGCTGGAGCAGTCATTGTCCCATGAGCATCAGTGACGGCTGCTCCCAGGAATAGTTTTCCTGTTCTTCTCTTTTGGGCAAGGTTGCACATGTGATTTTGGGGTGGAAGAGGTAAGTTTTGGGCACCCAAGGGATAGATGAACAGTGCCAAAGCCAGAATAACAAAGCAGATGCTGAGAGGGGAGTGGGGCCACACACAGACTATACCTCTGGTACAGGAGCATCTCAGACTCCGGGTGTTGATGGGACAGGTGAGGACCACAAGGACAGCCTTGATTGGGTTATCAGTAGAGATGGAAGTCAGAAAAAGTAGCTAATGTGTGTTTTGTTGCGCTCAAAGCCTTCCACCCTTCAGTTCCTCCCTTTTGTTCTGGTTTCTCTTTTCAAAGAAATTACTTTTATTTTACTTCTTAAATGACTGATCCCCCCGTCTGCTCAGCTCCTCCAGAAGCCCTTGCTTTCCAGCACTCCTTCCTCATCTCCATCCTGCCTTTCCTCATTGCACTCTTCCCCCTCGCCCTCACTCCCCTCCCTCCTCCCACTGCCTGCATCCCTCCCGTCCTCTCCCAGCCTCCCGGTCCTGCACAGCCGCCCCTGCCCCCTTCCCAGGCCCGGAGGTACAAATGATTAGATTTTCAGCCCAATTAAGGCAGGCTGTCTCCTGGCTGGGACAGAAAAGGTCGACTCTGGAAGGTGGGAAACAAGCTTTGACAAGTCCTGGCGTCCCCAGCGCCCTCCGATGGCTCTTCCCGCTGGGCTCCTTTGTGCTGATCCAGGAGCAGGGCCAGGGCTCAGTTGGGGGTGCTGAAGGTCCCCTCTAGCCCCTCCTCTTCCCCAGCCCAGCAAAAAGAATAGCTAATTAAGAGGTCTAAACGCAGGCAAAACTAATTCCCTATTCAGAGCTCTGACGGGCAGTGGGGAGGGAGGGGGAAGGCAGCAGGGGTGAGCTGCAGATTGTGGCATCAACTTCTGCAAGAGCCAGGGACCTGGGGGAGACAGTTAACCCTCTCCTCCCTGCTGTCTGTGCGAGACACACCATTTCGTGTTCCTCACACACCAGGGCAAGGCTATAGGGTCCTCCTGAAGCAGTGATGCTCAGCCATGCATGCTGCAGACCCCTCTCAACCCCACTGTCCTGGCCCAAGGATAGCTCCATTTTGTCCAGGCTCTGCAAAGAGAAGATTCTGACATGTTTCCACCACCTATCACCCCTGGGTAACATCAACTGGCCTCACTTGTACTCACCAGCACCATGTCACTTCTGTGAGCCCCTGGACAGCCCCTCTGCCTCTGTCCTAGTGCCAGGAGCCCACTGCTGCCTGTTCCCGATCTGAGTCCTGAGCCATGAGCATCGCAAGGCAGCTGGGGATGAGCCCAAAGAGCTCACCTTCCCACTTGTGCCTGTATCCTACAACCCAGGGATCAGCTTCATGTGATGCTGCAATACCATGAAGGGAGCATGGCTGCATCCAGTCCAGCCCTGCCCCTGCCCAGGAAGGCTCCTGCTCTATTCCTGGCTTTCCATACTATGACCAGAGCATAGCACAGTCACTTACCTGGTTCCAAGTGTTCAAGCTTTGGGTAAATGGAGGTGAAGAGCTGAGACTGCACTGGAAGGGAAACCCAAGGAGATGCTGCTGGGATTCAATTTTCTTTGCTTTAAATAAAAGGAACCACATGCACCCAGATGAGGTGCATAATCAGGTGCTCTTTATGCACCCCATTTGGGTGCATGTGCAAGAGGTTCCTCAGCACCTGTGCAGGGATTACATGAGGGCCACTGCAGGCAGGATATGGGCATTTCCAACATGCCCAGATCAACCTGTATCTGCAAAGCCAGGCACCCCTGCAGCCCTGAGGCTGGTCATTGAGACATGACCCACATACCACCCATGCCTACTACTCAGCCAGCACCAGGAGAAGCCCGGGGACTGCTTCCAGGTTCCCATGAGGAGGCACAGGGCACAGGGAAGAGCCTTAAAAGTCTTCCAGAAAAGTCTGTCCCCTTGGTTCGTATGCTCTGTGCGATCTGAGCTTCCTGGAGACTGAGGACCTCACTGAACTGAGGGTGTCCCCAGATAGGTGAGAGAGGAGATGGCAGATAACCTGTGGGTCACAGCTACTTCTGCCTCCAGTGACATCTCTTTCCCTCCTCCAGCCCCTGCCAGACATGTCTAAGTTCACATATGAGTGAGGAACTCTGTTTGAGGTATCCCTGCCTTGAGCCACCCAGCCTCCCGCTCCAGAGCCTGGACACTCACACAGTATGGACCAGCAAAGCATTGCTCTCTGCAAGACAGCATCATTTTGTGCCAGGAATTTGGTCACCTACTCCTAAACCCCATCTTCTGTGCTCAGAGCCCAGCCTCATCTGCCACACTTGGCACACTCAGCATCCCGTTTTCCTCAGCACGGCACCACGTGGCCATCAGTTGTGGTGCATGGTGATGCCTGTCCTGTAGCAGGCATCCTCCGCTGATGCAGGACGCTGCTGCTGTCTGCACTGGCATTGAATGCCCTGGGTGATGGCAGGTGATGAATGTGCAGCCCCAGCCCATCCCCTCCTCCAGAGGTTATCTAGAGAGGGACGAGGAGTTCAGTGATAATTAGCCTCCCGGCACGAATCACTGCCCTGTTGGGAGTGATGAACGGTGGCAAAGAGCAATCCAAAAGCTTTTGACTGCCAGAGAGCTGAGAACATTCAGGCCAAACTGTGGTTAGTAGGAGAGTGGAGTCTGCAGAGCTTCTTAGCCTGTCAGCATCTGACTGGGAACAGCCTCATCGCAGTTATCTGGGTCTCTGGAGGAGCTAGATGCAGCTAAGTGCTGGTGCAGCAGGCACGAAGGGTGTCCCAGAGCCATGTTCTCAGCACACTTTGCCGATCCAAGGACATGGTGGAAGCAGGACTCAGCTCTGAGCAGCAGACCAGGCTCCAATGGCTGTTCCTATCGCAGAATCACACTGAACCACAGAAACAATAGCATTGGAAGGGACCTCTGAAGATCATCTGGTCCAACCTCCTGGCAAAGCAGGGCCACCTGGAACAGGTTACACACAAGCCTTTCAAGCCTCCTCATGCTTCCCTGCACAGACTGGTGCTCTGCTCTAGGAAGGGTTTCTCCCGTGAGTTTCCAGTAGCTTCCTGGGATTCTCTGTTAAAAAAAAAGCTCAACAGGGTCTTGCCCTGCTTTTAAGTGAGGCATGTATTGCAATTCTACTTGTTTTTTTTCTGAAGGAAGCCCTCATCTAGTGACTGCTGAGCAATCAGGTTGCATACTACTACCAATCGTGGTTCCTTTTACTGTGAGATCTATCCACTGGCACCACCCAAGACAATGCCCACACTGGGCCATATGTCCCACATGCTCACAGCCAACAACAAGGCCTGCTGTAAATCTGCTTCAGCCTGAGGAGACAAGACAGACAGAAGGTGGGGGAAGACACTCAGCTCTCTATTTTCTTTGAAACAGAAGTATTTTCTTTGAAAGAAATTGGGTGCAAGAAAAATCTGGAGAATTTCCATGAGGTTTTGAGATGTCGTGTCTTTCAAAGAGATTCCACAGAAAATACTAGCAGCCAAGTGCCTTCATACTGCTGGAGAGCTGGGGGAGATGGCTCTGGGTGATGTTATGTCTTGAAACCTTTGGGTGACTTGACCTAAGCAGGAAGAGGAGTTCAGAAAAGAAGCAAAAATGCCAACCAACACCTCCAGGCCAGCCGGGGTGTTCAGCCAGCCTAGAGAGCATCCTTGGCCCAAGGGTGCATCTGCTGAAGGGGAGCATGTGAGCCGGGGCAGTAGGAAGGGATGCTAAGGGCCCCTCAACAGAAACAGCCCTCTTCCTGCTTGGGCTCTGTGGTGTGGCCATTTCCTTGGTCTGGGCCCCAATTAAAAGAGCCAAATGGAAAGGGCTGGAGAGAAAGAGTGAAAGAAATAACATTTCCTGCCTGAGGAGATTAACTCTCCAAATTACATGTGAACAGAGAGGGAGGCGAGAAGGGAAAAGGAAACCCAGCTTCCACCCCAATAAAAGCCAGTTCATTTAATAAAGGAGGAGCAAGGAGGGGGAAGGTAGCTGAAAGAAAGTGGGGCTGGGGGGTGTGGAATTAGCCTTGTCAAACAAGGGGCTTTGCTGTCCCAGAACTACTTCTTTATTGTTCCAATTTTTCATGCTTACTTAGCTCTCAATGCTGCACAAGACAACAGCTCATTATCGGGGGGGGACAGAGGGGCGTATGGACGCTGCTGCAGCAGTGCTGAGGGGTGGAAAGGAAATAAAATTTAGATAAAAAGAGAGCTTTCCCTGGGGCTTCGGACTCTGCCCCCTGCATGGAGCTGCAGACGTCATGCCTGGGAGGAGTGCAGCAATTCCTAGCAGGAAAAAGGGTCTCCAAAACCTGCAGCACCAGCACCCATACAACAGGGGCTGATCCTGAAATGCCATCTTATGGCCTGGGGAGGGGAAAGGAGGGTGACACGGAGGGCTTCCCCATCTCCTTGATGCTCCTGTCCCAGCAGCTGCTGCGGGAAGAGGGGCTGAAGTGGGGCCAGGCAGCCGGGAGTGTGGGGACAAAGCCTCCTGTGCCCCGTGGCCAGGCTGCTGTGTCCATAAGGACCAACCAGCCAAGGCACATCTGTGGCATCATTGTCTACTGAACAACATCTGCTCTGACTCTGAAAAGCAACTTTCGGCCTCCTCCTGGGGCTCCTTGTTTGCTTTCTCCCCAGGATTTTCCTGATCAGATTGGCTTGGCTTACAAAGCCGAACACACACCAGAAAGGGTATCAGGATGTTTGTGGGGAGGAAGGTTATGCTTCATATTAATGGTGCTGCCTTATAAAGCCCTGTTTGCACAGGCTCATAACTGTCCAAAAAATGCTCCCTTTTAGGATCAGACAGCAAGGACAGGGACTTGCTTTCCACCAAGTCACCTCCCAGCAGTACTCTTTGCTCCCACGCACAAGATCGGCACTGCAAGACAGGGCAAGCTGGAAGACACAGGAGGAGCACCAGAGGCAGAAGAGCAGCTATGGCCAGGCTTGACAGTTTTCTATGGTCCTTCGTAGAGACACAGGATGCAAGAGTGCAGCCTCACCTTCCAGATAACCACTGTTTCAAGACTTCAGCCACTAACCGGAAGTGGCAGTCATAGAGGACGAGGTAGGGTTACTCCTGGACCAAGAGGAGCAGTGACATGGACAGTCAGGACTTGCTTGACACCTGCAACGGATGGAGTGGTCATCTTATGTTTTTAAATACGTCCAGCTGCCTATCATCTATCCATAGCTCAGTTAGTCATAGGATGACAGAGGGGAGACTGATATGAGCTCTTAGGCAGAAGTTCTTCCCTATGAGGGTGCTGAGGCGCTGGCACAGTTTGCCCAGAGAAGCTGTGGCTGCCCCATCCCTGTCAGTGTTCAAGGACTGGGGTTGGACAGATTGGACGGGGCTTGGAGCAACTTGGTCGTAGTGGAAGGTGCCGCTGCCCATGGCAGGGGGTTGGAACTGGATGAGCTTTAATGTTGCTCTCAATCCAAACCAGTCTGGGATTCTATCATTCTATGACCAAGCACTCCTACACTGAAGCTGAAGAGCTGGAGAGCTTCAGTGAGTACTGAGTCTTAGCACTGCTATTGTCCCCCAGTAAAATCTGTGGAAGGCTTCCACATATGAAAACGTTTGGCTTGGAGATGACTTGTAGTTGCGTTTACACACTACAGGTTGGGTCTCTCTTTCTCAGTGGAAGATGGTTAACCCTTCCAAAACAAAAGCCTCTGCAAAACTCATTGATGTTCTCCAAGAGAAGCAAAAACATTCCCCCATTCTCCCCAGTCTGCTTGAGTTTTCCAGTTACTGGATGCAGTTTCAACATGGGAAGCTGCAGGTCCAGTGAGGTCTGTTCTGGAGGCAGGAGGAGTCAGGGTCCCTCAGGACACCCTTAATCTTCAGGGTATGGCAGAGGGTGTACCGTGGACACCACCAGGTTCTTTTGCTCTACGACGAATGCTGACACTGTCTGCCTGGTTCAGAGCGAGCCACATTCTTGTAGTCCTACGATAGGAATCCTGGAAAGTTCTCAACTATTCAGAAACAGCTCCTTTTCTCAAAAAATGTGAGGCATGCCTCACTTGGAGAGCTGTACACGGTCCCTCCCAGCATGTACTGACAGTGTGTGGCAGCCTCATGCTTGGACTGCAAGCCTGGGGAAAGTCTACCTGATTTTCAGGCTCCGAGGGGGAGACTGCAGCAGGTGGGTTATAGACCCAACGTCACTGCTCTTTCAGAAGTTTCCCTGTTTCAGAAGGTCTTTTTCTGCTCAGGAATACTACCTCCAAACCCCTGCAGCTCTAAAACCTTCTGAGGCAGTAAGTAGATGGAGAGCAAAGTGGGCCTGTGCAAAGCAATGCCCTGATGCTATGCACTGCAGTGCCTGGATTGCTCCTCATATTGCTCCCAGCAGCAGACTTTTTGGCTTGTAACAGCAGCTCTGGGTAGGGTTCAAACAGTTCAATTCTGCTGTCAGGGCTGAAGCTTTACCTGTCAGGGGTTGCTGTGGCATTTATCACCTGCCTGCGTGGGGCCATGTGCAGTTGCACAAGCAGACACAACAGTGATGGGGCAGCATGGGGCTCCCACAGGCAGAGCCCTGGCACCCAGCACAGGACAAGAGTGTCTGTGCAGAAATGTCACCTGTGAGACACTTCTCCCAGTCCCACTGGGTCTCCCCAGCATGTTCTGCTGTGTTCTTCCCAGGCTGGAGATGTCCCAGTCCCCACACTGGAGGGCTGCAGCTGATACTCGGCTGCTCCCAGCAGCAGGTGCTCAGTGGCATCTAAGTGTGAAGCAGGGCAGACAGACAGGCTAAGTAAGCCTAAAGCCAGGCTGAGGCCCAGCATTCCTGCTCAAAGTCTCTCAGGATGATAACCCCAACGCCTCCATAAGAAACTGCTCCTCCATAAGATTCCCCACCCTGCTCGGGTGTGCTGAACTGTGGGAAGCTCTGGAGATGCATAGCCACTACCTGGGCACAGTTTTAGTCTGTGCCCATATGCCCAGGGATTGGCACCTCCTTTTGTCTTCCTATCTCTCTCCTCTGCACTCTTTTCCTTCGGCTTTGCCTTCAAACAGCAAGGAATAAATTCCAGGGATTTTGCCTGGGGGCCCACAGAGTGGGGATGCGAGCTGATCTCCATCTGACTGAGACCGAGTCTCTCCCCCTCACTGGAAATTGAAAGCAGAAGCCATGGAGCAGTGACAAAAATCTGCATTACGTTATGGCAACTGGATTTCTTTTTCTTTTTTTTTTTTTTTTTTTTCTGAAGATTTTATAATACATCGTTTTGAAACGCTGCCAGTGAGATCAGCATCAAAGTGAGAGGACCGCTGCGGAGAGAACAATGGTGGCGGAGGGTGGGGGGAGCAGGGTGGCTGGGTATTGATGTGTAATCCTTTTTAAGAACCATCCTAGAGGCAGCATGGGATATTTTACTTTATTTTACCTTTTTTTCCTGAAGCACAGATACAGTTCAGTCTGCTGAGGGCAGCCAGTGAGAGCACAGCCCTAGATAGAGGTGGTGCTGGATTGCATTAGGGCTGAGCCGCAGTTAACCTGCCCTTCGCTGCCGCCTGCCCCCGCTGCTCCAGCCCCGGAAGGGCAGGGAATGGTGCCGGAAGC
>JANRGW010019501.1:0-45515 GCA_024733675.1 Psilopsiagon aymara | reverse complement strand
GAAAGTTGGGGCTGTTCAGCCTGGAGAAGAGAAGGCTGCATGGAGACCACATAGCAGCCTTCCAGTATCTGAAGGGGACCTATAGGGGTCATGGGATGGACTCTTCGTTAGGGACTGTAGTCATAGAACAAGGGGTATCGGGTTCAGACTTAAACAGGGAAGTTTAGATTAGATAAAAGGAAGAAGTTCTTTACTGTGAGGGTGGTGAGGCACTGGCACGGGGTGCCCAAGGAAGTTGTGAATGTACGGTCCTTTCCAACCCTAACTATTCTATGCTTCTATGTTATGCTTGAGATGATCATACAGCTGTAACAAAAATGTTCTGACCATGCTGGAATTAGAACTTCAAAGGCAGCCTGAATGCATTTTTAGACTCCTCCTGTGGAGATGCTAACTGGAAAAGAAGCACATGATTTAAAGAAAAAAGTTTCAGTTTAAGCAGTGCTGGAATTCAAACTTACTCTTGTCTATAAATACAAAGCAATGTTGATAAAGATTGTTTTCAGTTATTTTTGATATCATGGAAGACTGAAGTCAAGCTGATGAGGATACAATGGCTGCTTCTGCGGTGTTGAATGTGCCCATTTAGCTGAGTAACTTTCTGCTCAGATCTTGGATGACTGCTTTCTTTTTTCCTTCTTTTTCCTGACTCCATAGAAAGTAGCCGTCTCCATGAGATTAGTATTTGGTCTGAAGGAAAGGATTTTCCTTTCCTTAATGCACTTAAGTAGAGAAGTTTAAGAAAGAGTAGGAAATCAGGTTTTCAGAATGCTTTCTTGTCAAGCCATCTGGAATAAAATCTGTTTCCGCATTCCTTACTTACACAAATGCTTTTTTGCTGATTTATAGCCAAAATGGACTTCAGCTGGCAAGCTGTAAGAACTATATATACAAAATATATATAATAATATTTTTCTTATGTATATGAGATCTATAATGTGATATTCTTAGCCTTCTAGTGATTCCCAGGAGTGAAGCTCTTCTTTAGTGGCCTCAGAGCCCTCAGAAATTTTATGCCTAAGTCCTGTGACCAAATGCTGTATGTTATAATGAGTGGCTGTGGAAGGAAAAAGAATAGCATCTTCCTGTCTGGAATTTGATTGCCTTTATCTAGGTGATTATGAAAGAGATTTCAGAAAAGGAAATGTTTCTAAGTAATAAACTTTACTTCAGCTCTGTGTGAATGCTCTCCTACAGCTATGCTGCTATACTTAATTGCCAGATGTAAACCAAAATAGTTTAAAATAGATGTTAAAAAAAATTACAGTTATTAAATTATATGCAAGGAAACGATATTATTCTGACTTGTCTTTCGCTTGTAGCTATTTGTGGTTACGTTCAAAGATTACATCTCAAAGTTCAGTAGTTATTTATATCACTTAGCTTAATGTCGTAGCATTGCTGAGACATTAAAATGACATAGGATGCAAATTTTCCTGTCTAGCTGAAAGCACATAGGAAAGCAGACAAGGAGTCCTGCTGCTCTTTGCAGTCAAGATTTTCAGATCTCTTGCTGCAGTGACTTGTTTCAATTTCATTCTGTTCAGTGGGAGTTTCAGGAGGTGTTTTTAGTATTTTTGTGTAATATATATTATCATCTAAACAAATCTTTTCCATAGGGTATACAGAAAACTAAGCTACACCGATGGGAAAGATGAAAATCCTAGCAGTCCGTTGGGCGACTTCCTGGTCACAACTCACCAAGGAGCATTCATGGACTGCTACAAAGAAAACGTGTTATAAAGCTTGCGTTTGTTTTGGTTCTCTTTCTTCTTTCAAGAATAAAGGTTGTGTTATATATGTTTAATCCCAATTTATTTCTCTATAATAAAATCTTCAGGAGCTGGGTTGTCCATTCTGATGAGGTGCTGCTTACTCGTTTGGCTTCATCAGGAATTGCAGAGAATCCGGTTTCCTTTCCATAGCTAAGTTTAAATTATGTATTTACTGTTGTTTATAATAATAGAATATAATCAGTATTATCTTTTATCTGCTAATAAGCTTTGATACGTAACATACTGGTAACCAGCCCTTTCTGCCAAATTCCTGCCTATTTGTGCTTTATAGGTGCATCAGTACGAAATAACATCTAATTTGGGCTTTGATGTCCAAATGCAGTATTATATTCTGTGATTTATAATACTCCTGCTATGTAATTTCGGTGTTAAATTTTTTAAGTAACTCACCTGATTTGATTGTTAAGTAAAATGTTATCTTTTTTAGTGGATTTGATGCTTATTTGATGTTCTGACAAAACTGTATCTGACACAAATGACATTTTCCAAATAAAAACCTCTTCTGAAGAAATACGTGCTTTTAACATTTTATTTCAGGTATGTGAATTCTCAGGAGGAGTTTACATACCTACAACATATACATAAAAATGATGTGACGGGGTTCCCCAGGTTGTCATTGCTGTGTTCCCTCTTAGCAAGAAGATTGTTTAGTGGCGTCAGGTCGAGTACATTCTGCATGATCAGCATTGCCCCTTGTCAGCTTTCTGAGCTCCAGAAAAGATAAAAAGCCTTCTCCTTTGGCTTGACTTTCTGGGCTCACAGGAGTGCTCTATTTTAGCTCTTAAAACAGAGATCTTGTTCTCTAAAGTGTTATTCTAGAATGGCACAAGAAGCCAGCTTCAGTGAGGTTTATTGTGTGATAAGACAAGGTCTTCTGCAGTACACACACAAACACACACACACAGAAACAGACACACGTTCTATCCATTATCATTTGCATATTTTATATTTCCTTCAACAGCAATAAAAGATTGTCTTATAGAAATGCATTTGTGGCTCATTTTTCTTCCTGTTCCAGACATGGATGAACTGTATGAACTACCTTCACCTTGGATTTGTAAGGTAATTATTTCTCAGTATTTCTCTTTATTTCAGTACTGAGAGATATGTAACTCCATTAATGTTTTCTGTTTTGAAGTAACTTAAAGGTAAACTGGACTTGGGTTTTGGACAAGTTCTGACTGAGTGTGTCTTCTGCACAGAAGCTGGAATGCTGGCTAACCCACATAGGAAGGTAAGTTTCTTCAGACAACACAGCAGTTGTCCCCCTGAAAATTACTTTGAAAGAGTTTTAAGAGGTATTTCCTGAAAAGCCTTGAGCTGCTGGAACATAAGCTCATCCCAGTGCCACCTTTTTGGTGCCAGCAGTAGCAAAAATGGGGACCAAGTTACCCAATTGCTTTTAGAATTTGATTCTCCAACATCCATTGGAGTCAGCAGACTCTTAAAAGTATGATGCAAACAGAAGCCTATGTTGCTTTTCCTAACAGTACTGTTTAAACAGATAGCATCTGACTGTCACTGCAAATGTATAGTGATTCCTGGATTATACCTTCCTAGACTTACAAATGTTTCATGGTGTTACTTGATGTCTCTTCTGGTTTTAGCTCCATTCTTCTTCCCTTCCAAACGTATTTGCTCCTTCCACCTTATTTCCTTGTTTAGTCTTCCTTCGCTGTGTTGCTGAATTGATATTTGAATGCTAAACTTACTGTTAATAAAACCAGCCTCACACTGCTTCCCTCTGCTTCAGAACTGTGAACAGTACTGGAAAAATAGGTTAAGTTACTGAGACAGTATAAACGAAGACCTAGCATTTCCTTTACTTATTTTGTTGTAATTAGTTGTACTTTCTTTATATGTAAATAATATAATTAATATATGATCATTTATGTAGATCTTTCTTGAAGACGGAACAATGTTCCATGTATGATTTCAGTAGTCATTTGAGACCTGTTCCAAAAATTGTTAGAAAGTAAAAATAGGTCTTTTGGTTGCTTATTCAAGTAAACAGAGGGTAAAGAGCTGGAGGAATAAAGCTAAATCTGGATTGCAGCAGCATTAAAACTGCCTTGGAAGCAGCTGATAGGCCAACAAAGTTGATCCTGAAGTGGGGTCTGTGAGAGCAGCAGTGAAAAATTGAATGGAGGCAGTGATTAAATATTGAAGTATATAATGAAGGAGAATATTTACAGAAGTGCCCTGCTCTTAGCAGGCTGTGTTGCAGGGGAAAGCAGTTGCTGAAAATTGGTGTAAATAAATACCTGGATTAAAAAATGAGGGCCAAGAATAGAAGAAACTACATGTACCTGAATCTCATTAAGTGGCCTTATTGTTACATGTACATTCAATGAGAGAAGTGTATACTTCATTTCCCTTAAAATTAATGGTAAGGCTGACATGACTGGTTGCGTTTGGGTAAGTCAGAAGTTCTTTGACTTTGGAACTCTTAAAGGGAAGGTATAATCCAGGGTGCGAATCATGTGAGTGAACTTGGAAATAGCAACTTTTGTACAAGGTATGTGCAATTTACATTGAAATTGCAGCATTCCTTGGTTTGTATGTTGGAAATGGTGACAGAGGGCTCGGGCCTGGGCTTATTTGCTTGAGAGGTTGTTTAAGAAAGCTCTTTCTCTTAATCATCTCAGAGGGCTGAGTATTGCATCTGATTGGTGCCAGGTAAAGTGCAGTGATTTATCTAAAATGCATATTAATGCTCTTCAAGTAATTCTGATATGTGAGTTCTAGCAAGTTCATATTTATGTATATGAATATTTTGTTCCTACTGTAACATATAGTATAATTCCTTCCAATCTAGTAAAACGAAGTTAGTACTTCATGTACTGGTATCTTGGTGTTTAGCTTTGGATCTTTGGAACTTTGGCTTTGCCCTCCTCCTTTCTCCCCTTAGCATCTTAGTCAGGATTGTCATTTAATATGGCTCCATTGAAGTGGGTTTTATTGATTCTTTGACATTAATTATTTTTGCCTATCCAGTGGTGGTTGGTTTAAGACCATGATAAGGAATCACTTCAGTTCCCAGTCTACCTTGTTTCTGAGGTGTAACAGCCAAGTGTGTATTAACTTGATTTTTGCACACAAATGCAAGGTCTTGCACAAGATGGGCAGTTCTGCTGGGCAGCTTTGGCTGCAGGGTTTGGCCCTTTCTTTTGATCAAGCAAGACTTTTCTGTTTCTTATATGTTGATCTTATTTTTTAACTCATAAATTTGTCCCAGTTCTGGATGAATTTGTTCACTTCTGCTTTTAGAAGAGGTGTCGGCTCTTTGTACTGTGGGGGTTTGGTTTTGTTTCATGTAACTGCTTTCAGGGCTATCTCCTTCAGGACCTGAGACACTTGCAGGGTTCTGTATGTGCTTGAGGGTTTCAAGCTCCTTGACACTGTGCCCTGAATAGGTTTTAAAGGCACAAATCCTGTTGTTGAGAAGGACAAGCTGTGCCACCTAGAGCAGGCATACTGCATCAGGCTGCTTTACTGTTTCCTGCTGCTGCTCCTAATTAATGGCTCCCAGAATGTAAAAGCAACCCCCCACTCCATAAAAGCTCATCATCTGATGAGCTTAAAGTCTTAAGATGAATGTTCGCACAGTATGTGAATTATTTGGGGAAATAAAAAGCTCTTTTTACTTTTGTCAAATAATTGTGAACAATGGCAATGTAAAACCCAACAGGAATGTAATCATCACATAGGATATTAGAAGGAAAAAAATCCCGCCTAGGGGATTTATTGTTACAGATCATTTGCTAATGCCTTTGTGGACTCTTGAATACAGCTGGATACAACATTAGGTTAGTAGAGGAGTTGAGAGTTGAGATCTATCCTGGTGTTGCTCGCAGAAGGAAACTAAAGATAGGGGTGTTGTTTTATCTTGCAAGATGTGCAATTGCTACTTTAAACAAGCTGTTAAATTATTCTCCAATTATCTTTAGATATACTGTGGTGTTACTATGGACCATTCACAGTGGGAAAGTACAGAGTGTTGAATAGATCAGTTTTAAATTGGGAAAAACAACTAAATCATTAAGTGTGCGAGTATGAAACATGGTTTCCTTCCAAAAGTATTGCTAAAACCTTTGTGGAAGAGAAGTTATACTCTGCTAAAGCTCTACAGAAAACAGAGTGGGTCTTTTGGGACTGTCTGAAACTTGATGGTTGTTTTAAACTAAGGATTCTAGATGGCCTTGCCTTGGAAGGGGTTGCACAAGATGATCTCCAAAAGTCCTTCCCAACCCCAAAGATTCGGTGATTAATTTTTAGTGGAATCAATACCATGTGAATGCTGAAATACCAGCTTCTACAACTGCCTTCTAAAATGTCTTCAGATCTTCACAGTCTGGGGCTGCATTTATTTCTTGTTTAGTCTGTAAATACACTTGGAAGACTTTGGGAACACTTTACCCATTTATACCAGTTTTTGGTATGCAAGTTTGCCAGAGTGTTTTGCAGTCATTCACTGCTCCCTCAGACTGAACAAGCAGATCTCAGTTTCTGATTGTGTATTTGGTTTGTGAAGACAATTCAAATGTTCTCTCCTTTTGCAGTATGAAGCAAACCCTTTAATCTAATGGGGTCATTATGAATGGCTTCTACTTTTGCTGTGTTTTCAGCAGCCAGCTGCTCACTGTTGAGGTAAATGCTGACTTTGGAAGCCATCGGGGTGTGGTTGGACGATCTTTTTTCATCCTCTTCTAACGAAGGGTCTGTCTGTCTCCTTGGTTTTCTGCGTTTTCCCTTTACGCTGTGATCAAGTGAGGCATAACACATCTGATCAGCAGACTCCACCTAGAAGGAAATTCCCTTTAGCTTTCAGTAGTTATGCTTGCTTTAAAATCAGAAGTATCCTGAGAGATAAGGCTGGAAATACCTGGAAATCAACTCAGGAAACTGATGCTAGGAGTGCTTCAATTACCGACAGATCTTATCAAAGCTTGCACGCTTTTAAGCATCTAAGTCTCTCAATGAAGTAGAAATCAATAGCAAAACAATCTTCTTTCATTTGTTAAGACATATATATTTTGTGCTGGGCAGGATAGAGCAGTCAAACTCATGATTATTGTGTGATGCAGACTGTGTTTTCACCTGGTTAATTCCCAGACTAAGTAAAATTAATTCTTTACATAAGCCATGGCACTAGATGCAGGCTTAATTCAGCCTGATCTGTATGCCTGCGACTGAGCTTGATCATGCCATACGGATGGAAATGAGCTGCCTATAATTCTCCTGCTCTCTCAGTAATGACCCAGACTGAGCACAGGGTCAAGCCTGTGCTTATATTCCTTGATGAACTGAGACTTTAAGGCATGGTAATTTTCATCATGAGCAGTGTAAAGGTTTTTTGTTATATATTGTCATGGGATAAACACAAGAGTTGAGACAGACCACATTACGCTACTTTAGAAATCCAAAATTAAAGGTACCTGTAGCTGATTAACTGGTCTTTGAGGCTGGGAGATCATCTGTTCATAACAACATTCCTCTATAATGTATCAAAGCAGAAAAATGGTTTTAGTTATTAAGCCACACTACCGAGTCTTAAATGTTCGGATCAACAGATCCTCCCTGTTACAGAACGAACTTCCCCAGTGTACTCTGGTGGAAGTTTGTTTTGTATTAAAATCACACACAGAGCTCTCCCTCTACTTAAAGAGGGGCAGATAGCTAAGAAATGCAAACACACATAGCATGAAAATGAAAATCATTTCCTGTTCATATGGAGAGGAAGTTTCTCATTATTCTCTAAGTGGGCATCGTTTTGGAGTACTTAGAGGATGTCTTGATGTTAGGGGGTAACCACATACTGGTGTGTTTTTCAGCACAGGCAGTCTTCAGGTGAGAAGGAGACTGAGTTGCAGCAGCTAGTGATTAACTTCTATTCCTGCCTTTGTTTTCTGTAAGTTTGGTTCAAGTTATTTGCTCATGTTCTGTCTTGATTTTGCCATCAGCAAAATAGATTAAGTCCTTGCAGTTTTCAGACTAATGTAGTCAGTGCGGTTGAGTGCTGGCTTAGTTAAATTGGTGCAAACCCCATATGAAAAAGTTTGTGCTTTTTATTTATTTTCATGGCTCTAATACTTTGTTTTTGCTTAACCCCACGTAAGGCTAGCAAAAAGTTGTGTTTATGGCACTTAAATACTGCTTTAACGCCGTGAGGGCTTTGAGAGGCATACCCTCCTCATATCGAGCTCTAGCTGCAGCTATATGATGTTGTCACCTTTAATGTTGTATCTCTCTGCCAAGGTTTATTAACTACAGCCCCCTACAGCAGAGAAAAGCTGCGTGTGCCCACTGTTCGGCTGCTGGGCTTGTTTCAGCGCGTTTGTTAATGTTGCTAATGATCTGTGTTTAGCCATAGCAGAGAACTTGTATATGTCTGTTCCTGCCAGCTCCTGTGCGATAGTTGACTTTGGGTAGTGAGTAGTTTATATCTTGGATTGCTTTAACATGCTTCAATGTTATTTCAACTCATGCAGCTTTACATGTACAAAAGCTCTTAGTTTTGAGATATTTGGCTGAAGAGAGCCGCTTGGACTGCAAAACCTCAAATTCAGTATGAGATCTGGTCTTGGCAGCAGTGCAGTGCAATGGTTTGCGGTTCTATCCCAAGTAGGTATTAATACAGCAATTGAAAAGCAGTGGATTCTCAGGTTTCAGAAACACAGACAGTATTGGTCAGTAAGCTTTTACTCACACCTGCTCTGAAAGTGAAGCTTACCTAAAATCTCTTGATTAAGGTTGCCATAAACTGGGTCATCTTCTGTGTGATGGTTATTGTAGCTACAAGGGGAATGGAAAAATAGTTTTAATTCATAGAGTATACTTCATTTAGGACTCCACTGTTTTACTCTAAACATTTTATACACACATGTAACAATGGCAGATTGCATGTGCTCTAAAAACCAAGACCAAACATATCAGTGGGTGAGGGAGGAGCCAGGACTGGCAATGTCTCTGTTCTACTGCTTTTGAACATCGTGCATGAGAGTATGAAATGTAAATATAGATAAATTATTGCTTCACAAGTGTTAAATATCAGCCTATAACTTATTGTTGTTTTCTGAGAGTTCTCTGAAATGACGATAGTTTCATTGAGCTTGAGTGATAGTAAAAAGTGGTTTTGCTCTATGTTGCACTTCCTTCATCTGTAAAGTTGTCATAGAAGGATGCAGTTATTTCATTGTTGGAAAACATCTGGCATGTAGCTTTCCCACATGATTTTATTTCTTTTTTCCCCCATTTTCTTTGGAAAACTTTTTTTTCCCTCCAACCACCCTACTCACAACCTAACTCTTCCACAGAGGCTGCCCGAGGTGCAGGATTTTCCCCCATGCCATCTGTCCAAAGCCATCTGTCATTGTTTATTGCTTATTTCATCCTTATCAGAAAGAAATGGTTTTGTCCAGCTTACCTTGGGCTGTTGTCTTCATAGTCATTGTATAATTTGGCTGGAAAAATTGTTAAACAAGAAAAATCAAGTTAAAAGGAAATAAAAGGTGCTCGTTCAGAGCACTTCGGCACAATTGTGTCAACTTTCCAACTTACGATTACACTGTAGGAAATAAAACTGAAAGCTCTTTGCTCTCAGGACCTTTGTTATATATTCTTCTCAAATATTTTTGTCTAATACAAGAAATGTTTGTGCTAAACCCTGGGCTGGGGCTATAAAGTCAACCTTAGCTTGCAGCCCCCCCGGAAGGCATTGTAACATGGTTAATTCTTCATTTCCTTCTCCCTCTGCTTCTGCCTCATCTTTCTCTCTGCCACGGGGGGGTGTGTGTGTGCATTGTGTTTATATTACAAGATGGAGGGTTTATTTGTTTCACTAGTTCTGTTGCTTGTATCTCTGAAAGTTATCCTGTGATCCACAGAGATGAAGAATCTGAAACAGAAAGGCAATGGCTACAAAGAGATTTGTTGCTAGAGCTTGATGAATAACTCAGGGATGCCGGACTTTCTGACCTCTGCTCCAGCACTCCAGAATTTGCCATGGTTATCTCCAATCCCATGACAATGCAGCATCAGCCAGTCTGACCGAAGCTTTACTCAAGGTCAGTTTTGTAAATGACTCTGGTATTTTGTTATAGAAATATCTGCCTAGTAGCACTAAAAGACAAAACAAACCAAATCCCCCCCATCCCACAGCAGCTCTTTTAATATCCTGTAATAATCTAATTCTTTTATACTTGATGAGTGCAGTTTACAGCTACAGACCTTCTGTTCACGTAGATCATGTACACGTGTGTTTAATGTGGTTGAATCCACCAGCGTCTGTATGCCCACCCTTATGTGTATAGCACAGGTACGGTTTACCCTGTGTAAAGGCAGTTTTCCCTGAGTGGGAGTGGTGAGAATTGTACAATTAAATACCTACAGGGTTACATACATATGAGAGGTTGCACTGCCATAATCAATTCTGTTAAAAGTCGCAGTTTATTTTAACCAAAACCAGAGTATGACTGTGGTCACTCTCTAGCATAAATTCAATCAGTTCTTCATTGTGACCCATTGATTTAAGAGCTACATTAGGATGCCATGCCGAAAAGCAATTAGCTCTTTATTTTTATTCTTTCCCAGATAAACTGATTAGGAACAAAATGTGTCTGAATCTGAAATTCGAAGCAGCATTCAGGAATTTGGGGAGGAGAAAAGTTTCTCTAATCTGTTTTGTATCAGGACATTTGAAAAAGGAAATTCAAGATGTTAAAAATAGATGTAAAAATATAGCCAGAACTGGCTTATTCACACTGTTGGTTTGTCTTCAGAGTATGGATTTGGGTAGCTGTATTTAGTGGTGGGTGAGGGAGCTAGCGATTGTTCTGTAGTCATACCTGACCCTCCTAAAAAGTTCTCCGTTATATCCTGTCTACTAGAATCCTTCTTGCCAAAAGGTAATGATTCTTATGGGTCAGTTTGTTGGCCTGAAACTCCCAGCGGCGATGGGTTTCCCTACAGACGCTTTAATCACTCCAACTCCACTCCTTACTGAGTGACGTTACTTACCTTGCTTCTTTGTCACATAGTGTGAAATGTTCAGTATCAAGGAAACAACCAGGGCCAAACTCAGAAAGGCCAGAACTCCCCAGACAGAAAAATGGCAGTCCATGTCTGTAACTGAAAGAAAATAGCTTTGTATTACATGTTCTCCAACAGTTTTGCTCTATTCTTTCATCGTGGATTAAGTTGATTTTTGCTTTCTGTAATCGAAACTGATATTTTGTTGTTTACTCTGTGACAGCCATTGCTATACAAGCTACATAATTTGTAGCAATACCAGATGCTAAATGATAAGAAAGCAGCATCAATAAAGTGTTTGCAGAAGAACTGCTTCATAGGAATTTAGCCAAAGGTTGGGTTATTGGTTTGCATGTAAGATGCAGTAAGAATCAGAAATTGCTCAAGAAAAAAAGTCATTTTAGTGAATAGCCTTTAAATTATTTTTGTAATTGTCTTTAACTTACTATTTGCAGTGAGTTTTTGGCTAAATTTTGGAGTCCATGGATGTAGTCCTGAAGATGAAGTCAGTCAAAACAACTTCCTTCACTTGAAATGCCTCTGTACATGTTTTAACAATACCTGCAGCAAGTTTCAAAGGCTGATATGTGCTTTCTTGTGTCTCCTATTGAACCCACTTGTACTCCTATCCTCACTGTCCTTCCTGAGAAAGCAGAAGATGTAGTGGCATAGGATGAGCAGTAGCTGGGAACCAGTGAACCCCCCAGAATGACTGCAGAGAGAAATCCAAACAGCTCCTGAAGAATCACTTGGTGAAAGACAGGTCAGCTTAACTGACCAAAGCCTCCTTTTGCACTGCACTTGCCTGTCCTTTGGGCACTGTTAGATACAGGAAGGAATCTCCCTGCACTGAATGTATTTGGTCATTTAATTAATTCTTTGATTAACCTATCTGGTACAAGTTTTCCATCACAGCCAATACTGAAGAAGATAGATAGCCTGTTTATGGCAGTTTAATGGCCAGAATGACCAGTGTGGCTGCAAATTGGCTGCGGAACCATTCTCTGACAGAGGAAATGCTGAGCCCGAATATGTGAGTGAAAGTAACTTGAAGCTAGATTTTTTACCATCCCCAGAGGCTTCTTTATGTTTCAGGTTTGGAGTGTTTGAAGTAAAGACTTGTCCCAGAAACTTGTGAACTCCATTAGCATCACACAAAAATTCTAGCTGGAGCAGAGCAGTCAAAATGAGAAAGACTGGAGGATGCTGAGAGAGATTCAAGCAGGTCCTTAATACGCTGATTTGGTATTGATATAGCTGAGTTCATTCAGGATGCCAACATTTGCTTCTTAATGGAATCTGAGGTAAGGAAGTACAGGAATACACCTTCCCATGTTGCTGTTCAGGGGTGGCAGGGGGCAATGCATTTGCTCCTCCTGAGACAACAGATCTTTGTTCCTTGGCTGACCAGCTCCAGCTCACTTTAGGAACTGCTCCTTACAAGGTTCATTCCCGAATTATGCTGGTGTTGAAAAAGCTCTTGTAGTTTTGTTTTGTTCCAAGCCACAGATGGTTTTTATGGTGATGAAACAAGATGACACTTGATAGTAAAAATAATCACAAATCATATGTCCTCCTACAATGCAGGTTTCCTTCCTGATCAGAACTCTCTTCTAAGGAACAAAACAGATCACGTAGGCTGTAACTTTGACTTGTAACTGATTTTCACACATGGTACTGCCAGTGGCCATTTAGCCTTCCTTTTAACCTAAATATCCAATTTCCATTCCTTTCTTTTCTCCTACTTAAGTTCTCCCACAGGTGTTTCAAGTTTCTCCACCACTGCAATATGACTTTTCATGTTGAGAGGCACTTTTTCAATGAGATACAGACATTGGTGAGGAGAGACAACACCATGAAGCAAGTACATATTATTCCCACTTTTCAGAGAAGAGACTGAAAGAAAGGCCGATATGACCTTGAGAAGCTGTTATCAGACCATGTGAAGAACCACCAGAGTTTGGAACCTGGTTAGTCGTTCAGTATTTGCAACCTATGCAAATCCTGTATAAGTCTCAACGTAGTGCCTAAATAACAAGGCATCTTTCCTTCTCCTGGCCTTATATGCTTTCTGAAGTGATTGTTTTCCATTTTTCTTATTTCTGTTTTGTGTTTCTTTTCCTACAAACTCCTTTTTCTTTTCCAGGAATCAGATGTAGTATTGTGGCCTAAGAGAAGGGAAGTACATGTAACTGTGATAGTAACTACAGCCCTGTGATTCATTAGAATGAAAAGAATTAATAAATACCTACAGGACAGTTCTGGCGTAAGTATGTACCTTTTTCTTCGTATTGAATGCTGTGGTTTGTCTCTGTGATTCAGGAATCCTATTTTTCCCTGGTATTTCCAGGGCATGAGGAGATCTCTTAGTTTCAGTTTGAATGTTTTCAGCCCCTCACTGAGCTGGAGGAACCAAACTGTTGATGACAAGTATTATTTTGATTTAAATTCAGGTTGTTATGTGAAAATAGTAAAGATTAAAAAACATTTGTTTCCCTTTTCAATTTCTAATTTGAATTCTACAGAACCTGAGCGTTCCCAATTCTAAAAGTATTTGATCAAAACAGAAGATGTGAATCTTGGATTCCCAAGAAAACATAGCAGTGTTATGCATCTCACAATTAATAGTTCTTAAATGTGATTTAGAAAGCTGCATGGGTGTGGGGAGATTAAGAAAACAACATTTAAATGTGTTCCTAGCTGAACACTGCTACTTAGTTTATTTTCAAGTTTATTTTACACAGCTCTGACTTAAACATCTGCTTGTATATGTCAGTAGAACATATTCAAAGAGAAGTGTGACTTCAGTATCTCTTTTAGGTTTTTCGTCTTTGCAATGTGAGCTATTTGTTTGTCAGAAAACACTACTTAACATTTCAAAAACAACAGCCTTTTTTATTTACCCCATAAAACCATAGTAAAGGCCTTGCTCAGAGACATGTGGGTGCTGCTCTGAGTGCTGTGTGCTTGTCTAATGCCAGTTGCAAGTTAATCTTAATTTCCAAGTACAAATTGTGAGAGATTTTGATTTTATATCTTAGCTTTAGAGCTATACAACTCCCAGCTCTTTCCAGGTGTTCTTGGACTACCCTTACAGTTGTTGCCAACATGCTTGCTATTTACTACTTTGACAACAGGAGCAGTAGCAGTAAATGTGAATAGCTGTATGAAGAATAATTTATCTCCTCAGATAACTACTCTGATGTCCCTATATGTGTAATAGCAGATGCAAACTGCAACAGTAACCTGGTGGTGCTAAAGACAAAAGAAAGATAAGGTGAATGTGGATGGAGAGTGAGAAATAAACCAACAAAGAAGTCTCTCAGTAATTTTAGTCTGCTCTGAAATAGTGTCTTTCACTCTGTTCTCTAATTTTAGTTCTCATTCAAGTCATCTATTGTCAGATGTAGAAAAAACAGTCTCTTCTTATTTGCATATTACGTATTTATTCCATGAACCCATAACACTATTTTGAGGGGTTTCTTCACTTAATTGTTGTCAAATTTAGTATTTTTTTAAGTTTTGTTATATTTTTGGAAAAAAAAAAAAGTCCTATGGAAAAGTTAAGCCACTGGGAATAGTACTCTGTGATTCTAACAAGATAGGCTCAAGTCCATCAGCCTTTTCTGTGACAGTCCGTCTGTGATGGGAAAACCTCAGAGTGATAATAGTTTGTTCAAAAGAAATCACATTGAAGCTGTTCTTAAACAAAGTGCTTCTCTGCGGAAGAAAAGGGTTCATTGTATATCCAAAGGTTCCATGGTGAGGGCCTTGGAACGGTCAAGTGGAAGGATGTCCGTATCCGTGGCGGGGGGTTGGAACTAGATGGTATTTAGGGTCCCTTCCAAACCATTTTATGATTCTATGACAATTATCATCTTATTGTGAGAAATAGTTGGGATGTGTGAGTGGAGAAAGTACTATATTTAATTAATATAAAGATGACAGTATTTTGAATACTTCAGGCCAGAAGCTTTCTAGTATTAATGACATGTTCCTATTCTGCTGTTCTTTCATTTCTGTTTGGAAACAAGGTCAATCTTGGAGTTGTATCCAAGTAGAACATCGACGTTAGGTAATTTACACCATCTGGATAAGGTTTCTTACTTTTCTGACTTGAGGGATGGGGTTACTCACTTCCTCTTAGAATATTTTACACTACTGTAAGCTAAATGTACTTTGTTCACACAACAAAATAGAGACAAACAAAAGGCTTTCTAAAGACGTAGTTCATTCTGCTTTTTCTCCTGTTTAAACCTATGACAACTTTCTCCACCAACAGAGACAAGACATGGGAATAAACAGTCTTTTGGGCATTTGTTCTTAGGCTTTCTCTTTGCAGGCTTCATTATATTGTAACTCAGAGGGGGTTGGGGGTGTGAAGAAGCAAACAAAATAAAATAACCAAAGAAACAAAAGACCCCCAATATTAGAATCTTTTCTGGATTAATTTTTGCAATTCATTAGTATTTCAACTTGAAGGAGCGGATATTATCATGTACTTACCTTGGGAAAAGGGGCCAGATTTAACAATTTGGGACTAGAAACAGTTGTTTCAGCCCTCCTAACAGCAAAGAAATAGGTAGCAGAAGTACTAAGTTTCTTTCCTTCCTGTTCTAAGATATTTTGTTTAGAGGATCCATCACAGAGGATAACAGGAAGGTAATTGTTTGTTTCCTGTTGTTTCTGTCTTCAGACTTGTCAAAGATGAGATTAAACTAGCTCTTCTTTCTTAACTCTCTCCAATTAAATGGTGAGATAAATAATGTTCCATATTAATGACCCTTAGAAAAAGAAACCCATTAAGAGACTGATGAATGTTAAATTAGCATTAAAGATGCTCTCACCTGTGTGAGTTTTTAAGGCAGGATTAATTCTCTGGAAAAGATTCCTTAAACTGCAGTTAATTAGCACACAACTAATTACTTTGCAAGATTCAACTTCAGAAGGGAAGCGGCACAATGTAAAGTAAGAAGCCCTCAGCACAGTAAATATTTTAAGTGCAAACTAACACCAATGCTTAGTCTTCATTAACAAACCTTAACTGATGCAGCTTTAAGCTGTTGATGATGACTCATCCTCATCATGATTATTACTAATAATGTGACTTCAGAACAACCTTCTGGATGACTGGTAGTCTGCCATAGTATGTTTTTACTGCTCCTTTGTTCACAAGTTTATAAGACTGAAAAGATAAGGCTTACCTGGTGGTGGTGTTTCTAGGACTGCTTTCCGCCCCTTTATCCAACAGGAAGTCAAGTTTTGTTGGCAGACCTTGGATGCTCTTTTGTTCTGGACCTGGCAGCATGAATCTATTTCTGGAGTTGCCGTCAATTTTAAATGTCTCTGGTCTTTTTTTTTCACTCGCTTTCTTACAAACAGGAAATGTGGCTCAGGCTTTTACAACCTCACTAGCAAACGGGCGGGCTCCTTCAGTGTTTGCCTCCGAGGCAGGGATAAAATACTTGTGTATACTTGCTTTTATTATCCGCTTGCCTTGCCACAGAAGAGCATGTACGGGACTGTTAGTTCAAGTCTTTCTGATACAAACCTACTTTTGTAGCATTCCTATGAGACCCATACTTTAAGCCTTCCTGTTTGTGATGTTACATTGCATTCCACAAAAGTATGTAGATACCTCTTAAATTATGGAACTGTTTTACCTATGAGTGCTCTTTGACTCTTTTGAGGTTTCTGAACCATGTCTGGAAGTCCATTGCTGAGAGAGCCTCCAGTTTATCTGAAACAGGATTTAGAGACATGGTGCAGAAATACCATTGCCAGCTCTGGAAGGTCAGGTTAGAATGTCATAATATGCTTCTTCCATTCTTTAAAGTCTATGAATCGTCCCATAATCCAGAACAGTTGAGGAAAGAGAGGGTAAATCAACATGTGGCTTACTGTGTATTTATCTTTACAGCCTAACAAAACATATAATCATATAATAGTTAAGGATGGAAAGGACCTTAAGCTCCTCCAGTTCCAACCTTCCTGCCATGGGCAGGGACACCTCACACTAAACCATGCCACCCAAGGCTATGTCCATCCTGGCCTTAAACACCGCCAGGGATGGAGCATTCCCAACTTCCCTGGGCAACCCATTCCAGTGCCTCACCACCCTTACAGTAAAGAATTTCTTCCTCATATCCAATCTAAACTTCCCCTGTTTAAGTCTGAACCCGTTACTGCCTGTGTTTAGGTAGAGAAGCCATTCTCTGAATCAGAGTAGCTTCTTCCAGAGGAAGCTTGCACTCTGAGCACTGTCAAAGAAGCTTTCTGTTAACTTATGAGGATTTCTTGGGTTTTTTTTCCTGCAGAGCAAACAGGTTTATTTCCAGTTATGTATAATGTAGAAGTGGGAAGGATTTCTTAAGAGAAGAAATGAATAGCATTACAGTGTTTATCTTCTTGGAATGCATACATTGAAATAGTCCTCAGTGTATTCTAAGGAGCAATTTAAAACATTGCTCTTCAAGAAAGACTCTTATGTGAGAAAATGTCCTTAGCAGCATATGCGTGTTTGGGATGTTATTACCTTGGAATATTATTCTTATATTGACTGCCTTAGATCGGTGCTGAAAAAATAGTTTACTGAATTGGCATCCTGTTTGAACATGAAGGAGCGGATTAGTCTTGATTGATACAATATATCCTTCCATTTGAGTCAAAAGGGGATATAGGCTCCTAACTACTTGGAGCTTTATCATAGTGAAGTGAGCTGATGAGAAGAAATTGATATAAAAATGCTGAAAATTGTGGGAATTCTTACACTATACTGGTTCTGAGGTTGTAATTATCATGATGAAAAATGACCTGAAAAATGGCGCTATTTGAAAGTGGACATAGGTTTGGCATTTGCCAGTAACTGAATTTAGACAACCCCATTCATAGATACAGGTAGCATCAAATTTTCTCATTGTTCAACCGAAATGCATGGGTCCATCACACTTCACTGTAACCAGAAATATAGAACTAAATCTCCTTCCAGTAAGTAATGTATTCTGTGATCTTAGTCTTAAGTTTTGCTTTAAGAAGCTAAGAGATCCACTTTTGTGACGCTGCAATTCATACTTTTGAAAGCAAAGGGTTTGTTCCGAGCCTAGGGAAGGAGAAAGTCTTAACCAGTTATAACGAATGGCCTTAGCAGTTCCATGTTGTAGGATCAAGTGAATCGAAGTGTCTCAGGGCCATCTGATAAGCGTATGCATCTCAAGAGGAGGCCTCTTGTTAAGAAAAAGAGGGATTCTGAACTGAGAGAGAAGCTGGAGACAGTGGGAGATATGCATTGTAACAATGGAGACAGTTGCTTGGTTTCCATGCTAGGAGCATGAGGGGTAAATCCGAGATCTGCCGAGGATTCAGAATGAAATGCTTATCAGCCTGAACAAGAAGATTACAAGGAATAAACTCCTTTGGAGATAATTAGGGGGATGATGGAAAGGTGGACACTGAGAATGCATCAGGGGATGTCTGGGTTTGTAGTCCTGGTGGCATGTTAATAAATCTGCTCTCCAAGAGCACATCGTTGTTGTACAGTGTCAGCTCTGACTGGCTTAAAGAAGCCAAGTCTACTGGATTGGATGTGAGCTTGGTATACTATTTTGGGCAGCCTGCAACAGACTGGAAGCTATGTTAGATAGCAAGCAATTATTCGCTGCAGGCTGTGAAATCCATCATGAATACGAGACTTCTTACTTTTCTTTTTTGTCCTTTATTTCAGTACTACGTTAAAAAACTTAGTGAACCAGTAGTTTGCTTAAAGAGGTGTTATTCAGCATAATAAAGACAAGGACAAATGGTGCTTAACTTTAGAAAGAACATAAGGTAATGCTACTCTACCCACATCTACTGTGTACAAAGGCATTTCCTCTTCTTTTGAAAGTCCCCTCCAAGCTACAAACTGCTGGGTGCATATTCTTGGAAAGTGTCTCTGACTGCTTAGCTACTTGTGTGATCTTCAGTGAAGATAGGCTGCTTAATGTCTCCAAAGTAAGAATCTATGTCAAGCAGACATCTGACTTGGCCAAGAAGAGCTCTTACTATTTACATTCTGGAGGAAGGTAGATGGAGCACTATTAAATATTGATGTGCACAGGTGTATTTGAAGGAGCTGGTCTGTGCTTAAATGGAGTCAAACAAACAGTTTTGCCAAAGACTTGGATGATCGAGCGAAGCCCACTGAAAGATCACTTGGCAAAGCAGAAAAAGCTTATGAGATAGTATTTTGTTGTTTTAGGGAAAGGCAAGCAGAAGCATCCTAAAGGAGGCATGAAAGACAATTTCGTGTTGGGAAGGGATGTCGTACTTAGAAAGGGATCTTGATTTTCTTTGGCCTTAGCTGAAAAAATAAACCCAACAAAAAAACATGGTATTTAATTGATAAGCTTTTTCTTTTTTAAAAGCAAAGTAGTATAAGCCATTTTGTGCTGAGCAGTCTTTGGGGAGAGTAGTCAAGCCACCATTTGCATGTCTAATAGTTGAGTTAAATGATAAGAAGACAAGACTTCAAACTTGCTTTAATATAGGATATGCTTCCCCCCACCCCTTCCCCAGCGAGCTTATTTTATCTAGATCAGGAGTACTGTTTAAGTAATAAGGAGCAATCATAAGGATTGGGACCAAAGTTTATCCCTGGTGTGTATCTATCGCAGGGAAAAGTGTTGTAGCTCTGATTTGCTGTGATAGTCATTAGGGACTGTAGTGATTAGACAAGGGCTAATGGGTTCAAACTTAGATTGGGTATAATGAAGAAGTTCTTTACTGTAAGGGCAGTGAGGCACTGGAATGGGTTGCCCAGGGAAGCTGTGAATGCTCCATCCCTGGCGGTGTTCAAGGCCGGGTTGGACAGAGCCTTGGGTGACATGGTTTAGTGTGAGGTGTCCCTGCCCATGGTGCCCATGGCAGGGGGTTTGGAACTAGATGATCTTAAGGTTCTTTCCAACCCTAACTGTTCCCTGATTCTATGATTCTATGTGTACGGGGGGATGTCTCTTGAAAATGCATGGTGCTATGTACAGAACACAGTAATTAGAAAGCCTGGAAGTGTCCTGTTAAGTACTCATGCTCTAGGAGACAGTAACACACTTACCATTATGTCATTTCAACTTGTATGTTTATGCATCAGCGGTATGCATGAGCTTGAAAGGTTTACACTTAGTTTTTGAAGAAGGACATATATGTCAGCAGCCGAACATGTTAGATGTCCATATCTAATTCCTGTGATGAGATGATAGCAGACTCTTGCCAGGGAGCATGGAGCTAAAGGAGTAGCTGACCAAGGAAAGATTATAATGTTGGTGGAACACCAACATAAGAGGTCAGCAGGTTTCCGGAAGCAAGACAATTTACTACATATCTTATATTTGAAGTGCTTTTCTGCTTCTGTTGCAGGATAGAACATTTTCCTGTGGTTCCTTAAAAATGATAACAATACCTTCGCAATTCCCAGCAGTCTCCTCCAGGTCTGGAATTTGCTGTACATGACTGGAAGTATCAAGGGAAAAGAATTTAATCGGACAGTCATTTTGGAGTTTGTCGCTTTCCCTTGAAAAGCCCTTTTGAAACCTTCCTCTCTGTTTTCAAAGACTATGATGCTAACAGAAGGCTTCAGGGCACTGCCTTCACTATTTCCTAGAAAATGAGTATTTAACTATTTTTCAAGTATAGCTGGAGAAAATGCAAATTGAATAGGCAGCTGGGGCAAGGCTCCAATGCATTTGGCTTGATAAATCTCAATCCCTTATTTACTTAAGAAGTCATTTAGTTAGTCTGGTTTTGCACTCTATTTGTGTTGCTGGTACTTTCCTGAGACTGCAGCGTGCATGTTTATTCTGGCTTCCTGAAGGTGAAAGAAACTGCACAGCCGATGACAGAACCTGGCCTCAAATGCCTACTTTCTGTATCACTACTCAAATAATAACCTTTCTTTGGGAAACTGTTGTTTTTAATGCTCAGTGGTGTAGTGGAAACCCCCTTGCAAAGAATGAAAGCGAGATTGACTGTAGTCCAAGTCTTGGGAAGTGTAGGTATTCCTGCAAGATGTAAATTACTTTTCCGTTTGAAGTATGGAATGTGCTGTCTTATGTATTGTTAGTAATGAATCTTCAAAGCCTTGAAGATTCAGTACTACAGCAGAAGTGTTTTGAAGGGAGCTTATGCTGAAGTGGAGTCTGCTTCCGTTCTAATGTCACAAACACAGCGGAGAAGTGGAACTGTTGTTTTAAGCTTTGCACGTGGGCTTTGCTGAGTTTGCAGGTGCAGAGCTGGTGCTTTTTGTGTCGTGAACATAAATGAGCATCAATGCTACAGAAGAGAGGTTGGCGTAAAATACCTGCCCGAGAAAGCGAGGCCTTTCAAGCTATCCTCAAATGCTGCAGAGAGCTCTGCTGACCCTGACAGGGAATTTTGTACTTAACGATAATTTCCTAAAAGAATCAGTGTCATTTGTGCATTGTAGACAAAGTCCTGAATGTCACCATTTTCTTAAACCAGCGTTGAGCACGTTAACTGCCCCTGAAATTATGGCTCTTATTACAAGCAGTGTCATGGGTTTCCTGTAGAGAAACCACAGGTTTTTCTTTTGAATGCTGCAAAACCTCGTTATCGAGAACTGTAATGAGGCAACTTCTTATCTTGGTAATTCTGCACTGTTGAAGTTTCCATTGAAAGCTAACTTTGCACACTTGTGCAGCTTTAGGTGGGGTTTTTGTGCTGTGTGCTGTGAGAGAGCTGAGCAGTCTCTGCATAACTAGAAGAGAGAAAACTGAACAGATGCCGCTTCATCCAAAACCAGCAGAAGTGTGGCCTTTCCATTGACCTCAGTGGATCTTATTTTCTGTTCAGACACATGCTGTATCCTGGGAGAGGGGTAATCTCCAGTGATATTTCTTTCAGTAGCCACAAGAGGAGTGGATGTCCTATTGAAGTTGCTGTAACCGATTTACCTGGGTTTAGGGTTTTTGTAATTCCCCATTGACACACTTTTACAAAGAGTGTGAGCAAATATTTTCCTCTGGGAAGTCAAAGACCTGACCCTGCAACTATTCCTCCTGTGAGACTCCCTAGTGAAGCCAATGGGCTCCCCTCCATGCTTTGTAACAAGCCTGCAACTCTACCAACATTGACCCAAGTGCAAGAAGAAATTGCGAGCAAGATATTAATCCAGAACTACTGAGCTTGTGCTTTTAAAAGTTGTTTGGGGCTCCTGTGAGAGCGTCCATGCAGCTCAGTTAAAGCCAGCATAGAAAACCCAAACTCATATGTATGTGGCCTGGAGCCTTGTAGAGAATCTCCCTTAGCAGTCTAAGTGCCTTCCTGAAGTATAGGACTGAGCTAATACCTGACTCCTGCCTCAACTGTGCTTCTTGCTAAAGTTGATGAAGCTGATTCCAGTTCTGCAGTGTGCCCTTTAACCACCTTAGCCTTCATAGTGGACTTTCTCACCTATTGCTTCTGGCTTAAGTGTTTGGCTAAGAGAATGCCAAAAGCTTGTCCTCTCTGCTGCAACGAGTTCAATTTGCTCTGCTTTAAGTGAAGTATTCCCAGGTACAATTTTGAATGGAAATAACCCTTGCTTTGAGCAGAACAACACCTGCGCTCCAGTGTTGTTTTACTGTGGCTAGCATCACAGTTAAAGAATTACTGTAACTCAGGCTGCTGTCTCTGTGTTTGAACTCTCAGTCTCTTATGCTACTTCTTGAAGTGTATGTCACCACAGCATGGCTCATGTTAAAGTGCAAACTTCAAATAATTTGTGATTGCATGTATTTAACAATAAGACAAGATATATTTGCAGTGCAGCCCAAGGACCGCTTAGATCTAATTAGTGCACATGTAGGTTAAGATGAAGATTTGAAATGATGACTGAAAAGTGGTCAGTGATGCATTGGAGTAGTGAATTTGAACTCAACCACTCAGCTACTGAGCCTTTCATCTTAATAGTGTTGTGGCTGCATCTCTATTTAAAGAAATAACTGGTAAGCCGATAATAGTGCTTGTCTCACCACATCCACACCTCTTAGAACTCTTTTTACTACTTCCTGTTCAGCAGCACGTTTGGGCTCAGCAAAGTGTGTCCCAGCTTCCTTGTAGTATAAACCATCAGTAACTTGTTAGCATTTGCAGAAAGGGAGACCAGAGGTGCTTGGAAAATGGCTGTCTTGTCCCACAAAACATTTGTTGTAAGGCTGTGGAGTGATTATTCGACCCTTACATGCACATTTTGGCATTTCTTAGAGACCAAAGTAAGTATTAGGTATGCTTCAGGTGTTTTCTTTAGGTGTGAGAGTCTTGAATTAGTGTTGCTACATGGAAAAGGCAAGACATGGACTGAACTTCTGTCTCCGTGTAAAAGCTGAAAAATGCAGTCATGGACCCTGTTGGGTGCCGTGGGTGGGTTTACTCCATCGTGCACAAATGCTGCATCCTCAGCAGGAGGGAGCTTTCAAACAAGCACCATGGCACATTTCACTAAGCTTCCTGGCTGACAAGTACATATTCTCTCGGAAGGATGGCATTGCTGAAAACGGACCATCTCTAAGCATGCTGGTTTTGCTACTGCAAGTTTATAAACCAGCAGAATAATCCCATGATTATTTCTTTGTTTGTGATCTAGGCTACTGTGGTCCTTCCATTCATGTCCTCTGCTTAATAACTCTTGAGTCTGACTACTTAGAAGGCAGAAAGGTGAAAGAAGAAAGAAGTTTTTCTCTTTTACAAAGATAGGCTGCTTGAGAGTGTTTTGTTACCTTTTTTTATGTGTGTGCAGCTCCCACTTTCATAGTAGATTGCTCAGGAAAGAGTTACTCTACATGCTATTATTGGTGCCAGTAAATTCTTGCGATGTTGCTTAGTCAGTACTTTATTTGTAGCGCTGTCCAGAGATGCAGAAATATTCGCATGAGTGGCTTTTCTCCTTTTTTAACCTAAAGAACAAAATTACGTAGCATTTAAATGTGATAGGCAATTGTGCAGCTTGGTTACTGTTTAGATATTTCTGTTCAGATGCTCATTTAACTGATGAGGGAAAAAAAACCCACATGCTTCCACATCACCACTGATGTACGTGTATGTAGGCTCAACTCTGTCAGCCAGAGTGTGATTAGATGAGAGTTGAATGACACCAAAGCATCCAGCAGTGCTTCCCCTCTGTGTGAGCACTGTAGAAATAGATGGCATTTCTGTCTTTAAAACTGGTTGATGGTTTAGCAGAAAGTGTGCTAAAATATGTAGCTTGTAGAATAAAACTTAGGCCACTTTCTGTAGCTGCTGAAAAGAAAGGTTTTTCCAAATGGAGTTCAGAAACTTGATAGCATTCCCTTCAAGTGGAGGATATATGTAGAGCAAGCCATTTTCCAACTTCCCCAACAGAGTGTGTCATATTAGGAAGGCATAAAGGGGGTATAGGGAGGTGGATTAACCCCTGAAGCTTGAAAATTACATGAGGCAAGCAAGGGAGTTACTTGCAACGCTAGCTGCAAGTTAGTGTTACTATTTGACCTTTGTGCACTGAGCTTTATTTTCTTCTCTGTACCTAATTAAATGCATGCTTAAAGCTGTTCATTTTTTGCTGTGAGCCGAGCATCCTGCAAAAAGCATCGGTCTCAAACCTTGCTCTAACCTGTACTTGGAGTGAAACTGTATCTTAGGAGATAGAGCACCATGCTAAAGTGGAGAGAAGACTGTGAATTATTTTCTGCAGTTCTTGGAAGCAGTTCTGGTTTAGCCTAACAGTCACAGCCTGGATATTGCAGCTACTGGGCAGGGGGGTGAATTGTGGTAAAGGCTGACCATTCTAGTTTGCAGCTTTTACTGAATGCTTTCTTTCTGGGTTTGAAATATACACATGGTGACTTTATGTTGTGGGACAGAGGGTTCGCACTGTGTTCACAGAGGGTCGTTCTGCTACACGGACGTGGCAGGTTCTGATGTGCCTTGAACCAGTTTTCCTGGAGTTGTACTATAACTCAGTGGCAGGAACAAAACTGTGGAGTGCAAAAAAAGACATTAGAATTTTCTATATAAGACTGCTTTTCTATTAACCATCATTGACTCCTAGAATACATCAAAAGTCTGCACCGATAACACTGTTGACATGCAAAACCCAGCGTTTTTTTCTCCATAGCTAAAGGCTGAGGACATTCTTTAAAATAACCCTGTTGATAGCTTTTTTGATTGAAAAAAAACAGAAAACCCCAACTCTGGCTTAGGCCGTTTGTAGCTCTCAAAGCTTTCTGTTTCACTGGTTAACCAGGTACAAATTGGATGCGTAATTCATACACTAATGCTGTGGCTTGACACTGATGTATTTTCCCTGCTATCAAACATATTTCAGTGTGCCCTCCATTCAGCTTAGGCAATGCTGAAATCCAGAGACAAGGCATACAGAAATGAATCCATACTGAAGTGCTTTTTAAGGGTTGATATAAAAGACTTCTTACTGGACTGCCTATCCTTGAAACATATCAAAACACTTTATCAAGTGGTATCAGTAAATGTTGTGCATGTATACACAGCATGATCATACACCCAGCATCAAATTGCAGGCAGTTCTGATACAGAATACACCTCTTACCCAGCAGCAGCTCTGGGAGGTTGTTTCAAGCCATGATGGAAGGGTATCATTGAATGAGGAATGCAAGTTGGCTTCTCCTGAGTAGACAAGAAACATGATTTCCTCTATACACTGAAAAAACTTCTTCCTCTTTGTGCAAACAAATCTAGGATGCATATTCAGAGTCTTGGCTCTGACTTTCTCCTGAACATGTCTATATTTGCAAGTTCAGACCTGCAGTGATTTGCTGAAAGCACTAATTTACATCTAATTTACTGCAGTGCAAATCTGGACATTCATTTGAAGCTAAATATGTCCGGGATTTCAGGAAGGGCGTTACACTAGTAGTTCTAAAATTCCTGGAGTGAGGGGGTTTCTACCCTACCCAGGAGGCTTTTAACATATTAAGTTCGTAATGTTTCCCTGTGGCTGTAGAGAGCCTGAGAAAGTACCCTTGAAATGCTACCTGCGCTTCTCACTTCAAAGCCAGTGGTTTTAAATATGTTGTATTGATGATTTAGGTGGTTAAATTTTAAGTCTGGAGTAGCAAAGGAGGAAAGTAGAGCACTGTTATAAGGAATTTCACTAATGCGTGGCTAGACTACTTAAAGTACTTCCTTTATATCTCTGCTTTCCCAATGGTGACATCTGTTGATTTGACCATCCTGGTCCTGGAGGGGGTGAGGGATTCCTGCCCGGAGCTGCCCAGTTAGTCATTTGCTGTGGGCAGGCTACATTTTGAGCTCTCTTTCCTGACCTGCCTCCCTAGCTGCAGCACAGGGCTGGAGTGTCTCTCCTGCACTGATTCACAAGGTAAAAGCTGTAATGATGATGAAGCATGTGATGGGCAACAATTGGGCAAGGTTGTCTTACCCTGTATGCGAGATATAACAGCACTAACAGGAGAAACAAGAGGCTTGTTTGCATGCATAAGCCTTCAGCAGCATGTCACTGATGTCTCCAATTAGGAGCTGCAGGGGAGGGCATACACATCTTCAAAACTTAGAAAATGCTGGCCAAGTAGTTGGATGTATCCATGCAATTAGCACTTCTTAAAGCAAACTACCTTATTCAGCGGCCAGAGAGATGCTGTATTACTGTACTGCAGGGTTACTTTGTATGGATCAGCCATATCCCTCCTCTCACCAGCACACTGAGGTCAGCAGTTAATTGGCAGCTGCCTTGCCGTAGCTCAGAGATGAAGATGTTTGTTATCCAGAAGTGGGATCAAGAACTGCTGCTTTATGACAAAGGTCTGTGATATATGGCGAGCATATTTTTCTGCTGCCTTAACCCAAACTAGAATTTATTTAGAGGATTTTGAAATGGTCAATGCATCCATCTGTCCCGCGTGAAGACTTTCTGATGATGATAAGCTGAGCAGCCAGAACTTCAGACCCTTCTAGCAGACAACTGTGTTAATTTGGAGAGCTTTTCAAGCTTCTTCCTTTCAGAACAGCTCTGTTCTATGCTCATCTTTCTGCCTTTAAGCACAAAACCAGACCCAATCCCTCAGCAGGAGCTGGAGTCTTTTGCCAGTGGCAGTTTATTGTCTTCTCCTTTGTTTCCATTTCCTCCTCCCATCTCTGTTCAAGGCATGGCTTAACTTGAGAGAGCAAAGCATGGAGTGAAACCAAACCAATATGTGTTTACAGTAGATGTCAGGTCAAGATACCTAATTCAGTTTACCACAGAAGGATGGAAGTTCTGAGGCAGATGCTTAAGGTACAGGAAGGAGTTTTCTGGGCTTTCACGGCTTCTGTTGGGAGTAAAGAGCTGTGGTTTGTGGTGCTTCATTAGAGCAACGAATGAAAAAGCAGAGTGCACTGAGTGCCGAACCCTATTTATCTGCACGCTCTATTCAGTGCTTTCTGAAGGTGAATGTTCTAGCTCAGAAAGAGATTGTGAAAATGTAGACTGGGGCAGCAAATTCCTGAGTCTCTTGTGTAGCATTTTGAAGTTGAATTCCTGTGCTCTCAGGAAATTCCTCTGGTTATGCGTTCTAGAGTTTAATGATGAACCTATTGCATCAAAGATTGAATGGGAGCATGGGTCTTTCTGGAAAGGGCATCTGGGTAATACTGCAGAGGCAAGGTTTAAGATGAGGAAGAGGTAAGGAATAAAGAGACAGAGGTGGGAGAAAGACACAGAGCAGAACTGGAATCATTTCAGTAAAGAACAGTTAACCAAGGTGCCCATGATGCAGGACATGGCTCTTTAAAGTAGCCGGAGGCATCGACCCTTGGATGGTGGTGCTAATGTGTCCGTGAAGTCTTTGTGAAGCCCACTGCAAGAGCAAAACTGAGTCTGTATGTGAGGATTGTGCCTGGGCAGGGGCAGCAGGTTGGAAACCTGTAACAAAGAGATAAGTCCCTATCCGTTTATGTGGAAAAATCTGTGCAAGTGTTGAATCTTGCCACTTGAGAGACTCATAGCCCAGCTACTGGCTTCTCAGCTGCTCTGAGGAAATACCCTACCTCCTGCCAAGGGCACAGGGCATCTGTGGAGGAGGTAATTCTTGAGGGCGTCTTAGTTTTCTCCATGTGGTTCATTGTGGGTTTCCTTAACTGCCAGAGGTGAAGACTCAATCTCAGGCCTCGGAAGAGTAAGAGCCCTGACGAGGTTTGCTGTGAAATGAAGGCAGCAGTAAATGGAACAGATGCCTCCTTGGGTTTTTGGGGTATATTCTGGGTTGGTTTTTGTTCGCTTGGTTGCTTTTTTCTCCTCTATTGGGAAAGCTGATTGACAAGCATTGCACTGTATTGCTACCTCAGTGGTGTCTGTGCCACTCTTCGTGGTTTGTGGCCTTACCATTGTTGTCATGGGCTGAATACATCTTGTGGTATAGGTTAATTCCAGGTCATTTCTTACAATACATTGCCTTTAGAGCAACTTCTAGTGCCAGACTGAATAGGAAGCCATGAGAAAAATGGATGCCAGTGTGGAAGGCTATAATCTTAAAAGAAAAATGGGAAAGGACAGAGTCCTGCACAGTTCTGCATCATTTATAGCACTTTTATGTAAGCTGCCAACTTCCTTGATTTATGTGTGTATATTTGGGCTTATTTTCCTCCTGTTATCCCAGAAATTGATTCTGTTCCGTCATGCCTCTGAGGCTATTTAAAGACTGCATGATATTCCACAACCTGCCTGGAACAAACGTCCAGATGCTGCATTTCCAGAGAACAAGGGCATCTGTGCCTGCTCGTGGACAGCTGGTTTTACTACTGGCTGGATCATGGATGCTTGTGTGCTGGGGAATCAGAAAAGGGGCTGGTATTCACATGGGGTTTGCAGGATGTGACCTCCCTCCTTCTGCCCTTGCAAATTTTATCTGAATGTGGCAGTTTGGGGTGTTTGAGGTTCTGGTAGCCGAATAGGAGTAAGTGGTGTTACAGAAACGTTCAGGGTGGTTTTAGTGTGTCTCCGACGTGTCAAATCTCTATGCTGGTTCTAAACACTGTGCACTCACAGGCACTGTGTTTGGGCTTTGTCAGACGGGGACTGCTCTGCTGCTCAGCACAGTCCTGCCATGGACAGAATTGTGGTGAGATGCATTCAGGGGCACTTTCAAAGGGAAGATCACATCAGTATTTACTGAGTGGTACCTTCCAGAGCAGCACAGTAATCCTACGTGTTCTCTGACTCCTTTGGTTATTTACCATGGCAGACTAATCTTAAAGTTCGTGGTAGAACCCATTGAGTGCTGATATGATTATTGTCCAGCCACTTCAGAGGGAAGAAGGAGGAAAGAGGTCTGGCAATTTAAGGAGATGGAAAGGGAGGTGTGGAAACAGCACTTGGAGCTTTCACCTCCGGGCGTAGAAGCACTTTCTCAGACGTAACCTGTGATAGAATATAAACAGCACCATCTACTGATGCAGAAGAAAATGAAGTCTTTGTGTACAAAGCCTTTCTTTCGTTTTCCTTCTTAGTCAAGACATTGGTGGCTGAATGCAAGCATTATCTGGGTTTTGGTTGTCAAGGTATTTTAACTATTACCTTCCCTTGCTAATGGTGCTGATAGAGAAAACAGCATGTTTAATCTTTACATGGTCTGGCCCATCCATCAGCAATCCCAGCAAAAACCAGGCCTATTTGGTACCCTCAATACACATTGATATGCCTGCTGGATATATCAGCTGCCTCCCTAACCCTCGGTGTTGTTTCCTTCAGTACTGGCTTAGAAAAACACGTTGAGCTTCCACAGACATGGTCTCTTTCCTTGTGTGCCAGCTCCCTTCGGTCTCCGTCTGAAAGCTGACTGATTTGTGGCAACCTCAGCTGACAGCTTTATGTGCTCCATGCTGGAAACACTCCACGAACTTCAGCGACTTCCTGCTGACGTAGTTTGCTGTGTATGGCAGTGGGTCGTGAGGGTCCTTTTTGCTGCCAGCTCCTGGGCAGACTGCACTGCCTTCACCCTAAAAATGTGGCTTCATCTCGAAGTGAGGAAAACGTTTCTAGAGTACGCTTCACTCATCAGCTCTCTGGATCTCAGGCAGCCTCACCTGACCCCTCTGCTATGGAGGGCTGTCTGCATTTTCAGTCTTGTGTCCTCATCGCTGGCTGGTTCTCCTTCATCGGAACCTCTTGTTCAGTGCCTGAACGGGCATGAAGTAGAATCCCTACATTAAGTTAATTTAATTTTGCCTTCAGTGACCTCTGACAGGAACAGTGAGACCTTCGCAAATTCCTGTGCCTCATCTGTTGTAATATCTCTATCCTGTTACTGCTTGATGATGTATGGAAAAAGGAGCATGACCTTACTTCATCTTTTACAGAAGCAGAAGGCTGCCTTTTTTGTTGTACACCAGCACCACTTAGTGCTGAGATGTTCCAGAGGTCACTAATGGGAAAATAAGCTTATACAGGGTGGTACTGCATTTCTAAATGAAGGCCAAGTTGAGGAGGCTTTGTGTTACAAGGAAGTTTGTAGGAGCACCTATTTTTTGTTTCATCTTTGGCTCTACCCTCCCTGCCCCAACTTTATACAGCTTGCAGCATCTTTTCTTACTGTACAAGTCCATCTGCCAAGTACACAGCTTATGCACTGGAATCCAGAGGGTATTTCTTGGACCACCTTTTGCCAGCCAGCAGCCAGTCAGTTCCAAAACTGTAGATTTGGCAACTGCTGCAGTTACGAATTTAAAGGCCTGTCCCTAAGTTTCCGTGACTTCTAATGGTTATGAACAGACTGAATGAAGTCTGCATGCAAACAAGAGAGAGGGAATTTTCCAGTGGTTATTCCGATTGGGGCAAAACCCCAAAAGTGATCTTCTGGATAGTGAAGTGCTACCAGCTTGGGGTATTTTTTTCCACTCCATGAATCAGTTGATTTAATAAGAAGGGTTTTCTTCTTACAAACCTTGTTTTGTAGAAACAGACCAATCTGCTGGGCTCAGTTTAGTGCAGATGATTACAGAGAGGGACTAGGGTTTGTTTGCTTTTTTTCCTGCTTATATCTATTTTCTCTAAACTGGAGAAAAAATATGAGATCTGGAACCGAAGTATTATCAAGCATCTCCTTTTCCAGGTGGAAAAGAGACAAGTTATTCTGAACCATTCTGAGCGTGTTCTTCCTGATGTCAGGGGAATGTTTGAATGAAGGTACTGCTGCCTTACCTTGCTCTGACTCGTGAACAAACATGAGCAAAAGGAAGCATGAGACTTATGCATAATAAGCTTTTAGCAACTGCTATTTCTGACACCTTATGTATTTAAATATGTCACTGAATGCAACCTCAAGATGTTTCCTAGCTAATTATTCCCTTCTGTTACAGATAGCATGTGGTGGTCACTTTTTGACCAAGAGCAAACCAGACAATCCTTGTTTGCAAGCACACGCAGCAACAGCTCATTTCTTGGCAGAGCCAGGGCAGAACCATTTACATCTCATGTCGAGCAGTAATGACCTTTATAGATGTGTGTTCCCATGATAAAGCCGTTCTTCTGTGGTGTCCAGGTTTGTATTTGCCACTTCTATATTTAACTACTGACTGTAGGAAAGGTAATATATACTTTTTTCTGTTAGAGTAACTTGGTTAGAAAGCTTACAATCAGAGTTGGCAACAACACTTACTGTAAGAGCTCTCCACCAAAAGGTCACTTTAAATAGGATGTAACATTTCTCTTAAGAGTTGTTTTGATGTGTCATTCTTGAATACCTTGAGCAAGTAGTTTTGGAAAGCTCCCCTGTCCCAGCACCATTTCACCATCTGATTCTGCCCTTAACTACTGTGGATAAATGCTACATAGTTTTCCGAATCTCATTTTAAATGAATGACTTTTTGTCCCCTTGCTCAATGCTTTTTGAATCCCTGAGCTTCTTCAAAAGACAAAGTATATTGTCACTACAACTAGGCAGACTAATGTGGCTTTACGGTGCTTAGCACAATAGAAACCTTCATTTCAGTGGCACCCTCTGGCTGCTACTGCAACAACTGCATAATCCATTTTTAGCAGAACATGGGAAGAAAGGAAGCCAAGTGCTCTTCTAAGTTTATTATCAAAACAAGTATTTATTACTTGGAGTGGGTCTACAGGAGAAAATGGGAACATTAAATGGAGCAAGGACTGAGGAGACAGGAAGCTATGAAGTGAAAATAATACATAAATGTAAGGGAAGAGGAAAAAATATGTGGCAGGGAGCAGTCCTTAGGGCAACAGAAGATATATACCCAAACAATGAGTAGCACTGAAGTTCCCTGGGTCAAAGGGAAACACGTCCATAAAAAAAGAGGACCCAAAAGTAAAAGGAAAGAAGGATTTGGATCACTGTTGAAATGAGATGTGAAGAGTTACAGGAAAAGAGAAGTGTGGCGAATTCATGAGGAAAGGAAAGGTAGGTGGAGGAAGAAAAGGGACATCTCCTGTTGGTGCTTTAAGCAGGTTCAGGCAAGCTCTCCAGGAGCTGGAACATTGCCATCCCTTACCTATAAGAGGCAGCTAGCATGTACTGTAACTGGTTAACCCCTGTTGCGATGTTAAGTGACCTGCTGAAGGCTTCAGTGAACTGGTGTCTGCTCCCTCCCCATGGTTCAAAACGCTTCCTGCTTCTGCATGGTATTATTTCTCAACAAGCCAGAGAGCACACAGGAGGAAAACACTTTCATTGGGGCATTAAGTGATGTGCCTAGCTTCCAGGGAACGGCTCTGGGACACTCAGTGGCTGAGAACAGTGTCTCAGAAATCACAAAGGCATTTGTGAGGCCACATTCTGTGCCTCACAGGTGTTGAACACAGATAGGCAATTTAGAACACTTGGATAATGGTGAAGAAGATAAATGCCATAGGTACAAGAAAAGGTCATTTCATTATATGCAACCCTTGTTATCAGCGCTGCTACCTAGTGAATATCCTAGTTTCTTCGTATCAGCGGCCTGGCTGGATGATAAGGCCATTTAAACCTTTGCAATTCAAGCCAATACAATTTACCATACCCTCCTCACATCTTAATTCTGCTCTCTACTCCTGTCTCCTATTTCAGCTCTGTTAGAAGTAAGTGTGGCTAAAGCCTGTATTAAGCTTCCTGCAGTAATTAAAGGCTAGCTAGCCACGCTGTGCAGACTGCTCAGTACCTGGGCAGTCCTTCTGACAGCAAAAGCTGTGTGTGGCTGGAGATACGGTGTCCTGGAAAATTAATTTCCTCTTGGGGGTATTAGCAGCGTGATTTCTATTGATTTCAGCTCCACATCAGTGATTCTCAGCCAGTATCTTGCACCTTAGTCTTTCTCCTTTGAATTCCTAAGAGTAATTCGGGGTGGGGAAGAGAGTGAGAAATCAGCTCTGTTTTGAGGGTCAGGAAGAAAGCAGCTGTAAGAGCTCCAAGTAAAGCAAGCTTGAACTCATTAACCAGGAGCCACACTAAAGATTTACAGAGTTGTTTGGTGGGTGTATAAACTACTGGAGGAGATACCAACGACATCCATACAGAGAAGGGTTGCCATGGCAATTCTAGGCTAAAAAAAGGCCCCAATTCAAAAGTCCTTCCCTACTGAGAGTTGTGAGAACAATATGTGAATGCTGCTTCCTCCTTCACCCACACTTTCATTTGGAATGATGATTTATAATGCAGAAGTAAACTGGCTTGTAGTGAACAGAGCAGGCTCCAGGAGGGCTGGTGGCAGGGTGCCCTTCACCTGGATAGCTTGAGCAGGACATAGCAGGGCAAATGAATATCCCTTCATAGCTGTTCTGGACCCAGAAAAGGTGGGATGTGAACCTTTGAAATGCCACATCTTATGGCAGGTATTACAGTTTCAATTTAATTGAGCCTTTATGAGCTGTCGTCATTTGGTCAGTGCTGGCAGCACAGGGCCTAACTGTACTTAAAACAGTTTTGTATAGTCTTGCAGGTACAGTTCCAGCTCTGCTCTTCTGGTCTCTAGCACTTTGTTCATTACCATGCTACCATAAGAGGGAGCACAAAGAGCAAACTTGCTTTTACCATCAACTGGAAATCTTGACTGGAAGTTGCATTTGGAAAATGCTTGGGTTTACTTCCAGAGTTTGTCTGAAGCCTAAACATACATGGAAAAGGAGGCAGGTGGAGGGGTATGTGTACCAGATCACACAAATACCAAAATCCAGTGTGAAAATGACAGGACTATGTAAATCCTGGGAGTTGCAAAGAATCTGTTATCCAAGCAGTGACAAAGGTAGGAAATTGTCTGACTGAAGGAAATGTTTGGTTTACCTAATCTCCTCCCCTTCTGCTTTGCAATAAATATCTGTCTTGTAACTGGAAATTTAAGTAGGGAAGACAACTCATTTCTTCCTGTGTCTTCTTTTTTTCCTCTTAATGTGAGGCTGTACAAAGAAGAACTGAAAACCTGGATAACTTCTCAGTACGTGCATATCCATCTTTGTCTTGAATATCTAACTTTCATAAGCTACTACAACACAGAACTAACTTACAGATCTAGCTTACTAATAGAACGCAACTTACAAGGCAGACAGGGATGTATGTGGGTTTGGGGTTTCTTTTTTCTCATTCCAGGCAAATTTTCTTGATTTTGTGTGTCACCTTGAGCTTTTCTGAAGGTCTTCCTATCCTAAGTCATGGAATGGTTTGGGTTGGAAGGAACCTTTAAAGGTCATCTAGTCCAACACCCCTGCATCTTTAGGTAGATGGGGTTGCCCAGAGCCCTGTTCAACCTCACCTTGAATGTTTCCAGGGATGGGGCATCTCCGGGCAACCTGTTTCAGTGTTTCACCATGACAGAGTATAGTAAAATGCACTTACATGCAAAGCTATCTTTTCAGTAGATTGCTGATGTTAGCAACCCAGTATTGTTGTAAGTGTTAACTTCAGATCCTTACATTTACGAGGGAGAGGTAAATCCATTTTCACTGTCGGGTTAGAAATAAAAAAGGTCCATAAGAGTTGTTTTTATCTTGGTTTATTAGCTGTTTCCATACTAGGTGTTGTGTAGTGTGTCTAGGCTGTCGTGACTCCTGGTCAGCTCACTTGAGAAACAGGCATTGCTCTGTGACATCCAGGAGTTAACCTGCGTGAAAGACAATAGTTTGGAATATAGTCTGCAGCATAAAATAAGCAGGGTAGCTCTCTCGAATCCATGTAAGTATGTGAATTCCTGACTACTTTTACAAATGCTGGCTAATAGAAACTAACAGGAATTAAAAGTGCTGGTAGTTATTTCTGGTGCTAGTGAATCACAACTCCTTATTTTAGCAGGAGGGGAAAGAAAAACCCAGTGATTTGCAGTGTTCAATGACTATTGCATAATAATGGATGGTCCTACAAGGAGCTGTTCATCCATAATCACTGAGAATTTCCTTATGGTTTTTAGCTATCTTTAAGAGCAGCAACACCTTCCAGAGGTACTACCTATTGTTTGAATCAAATGGGAAAGAACATAGTGTCTAATCAAAAGTGTTCATGGATATAGGCATACTGAAGTCAAACATCCAGCTAGTACTTGACCTGAATGGTAGGTCTGAAGAAATACACTGCTGTGAGAAGTGCCCACTGGATCAGCTGGGTTATCAGTGCAGCATGCAAACAGTACTTTCACCCTTACAGCTTGAGGAGTTCAGCTTGGGATTCTATTATTTTGATTGAAAAAAAGAGCTGATGATGACTTGTTAAGATAATTTGCATTAGAGCCTTTAGAAGGAAAAGCAGTTTGGTTTGTTGATGCCAAAAAACAAAAACCACCCTGGAATCTACAGAAAACTTCTGAGGAGGTTGACATTTGCAATAACCAGTCCCTTTACATCCATAAGACCTGGGGATTGCCTTAATTCCAGGAAACTGAAGCACCCCGTTGGCTGTGAGCCTGCCTTGCAAGTTGCTATACAAAATCTAATTCTAAGGCTCTTCAGGAAAAAAACACAAGTGAGGCTTGTGCTACTTGTATGCACTGCTAAATCAGTAGGGCTTTCAATATAAAATGCACTCCATATGCATTTATAACTTTCCTAGCAACACACAGGAAGATTAGGAGGAGAACTTTGGTGGTTAAATTTTGTTTAGGGTCATTCATCTTTTGCACTTGGGTACTCAGCCTTCTAATATTCATGTTCACATACACCAAGGAATCCCTTGATGGCTGTGAATGTGATTTAGCAGATGGAGATTCTCTTTAAAACTGAGAAGAACATAAAAGAAGCATTAAGTTATTTAATACATTATTTTATTCTTGCAGTGGTAAAGGTATATCTTAAAGGATTTTAAGGTAGATTTTCTTGGAATTAAGTTATTGCAGCTAAAGTTTAGGTAAGGATGTTATATTTTCTGGGATGCCAGAGAGAGGAGTGCTGTTTCAAAAACTAGGTGCTGTACGTAAGGACCATCAGTTTTACATTGTTTGCCAAACATTGCTGCAAAAGCATGAAAATAGGAATAAAAGGCAGAATTTTTCTATATTCTAAATATTGCACAATTTACCCCTGTGACTATTTGTACTTAAGGTGTTCTGGACTGATATACATTGTATACACACATGTGCGTTTCTTTACATTCCACTTCTCAGTGTCCGGCTCCCAGAGTACCTCAGCTGTTTACATGCACAGCTACTATAATTTTTATGTAAAATCTTGTCACTGTTATAATTTATTGCTTTGTCCACTCAGCAGTTTCCTTTCTCTGGGGGCAGAAAACACACTGGAGGGGAGACTGTGTTTATCTGCGGTTGCAAAGTGCCAGAGACTAGAGTGAAAAATAACCTGATAATAGGTAAGTCCTTTGTGTTCTCCCCTCATACTAAATAAAGGCTCTGGGCTGATAGAGATGGTGATAGGTAATACCTATTAAGCTCTTTTCAAGTGGTCTCTTGAGAAATGCATGAAGCTAAAGTATCTTTTAGTTACCTTTGTTGTATTCAGAAGCAAGCTACCGAGCTGATCAATGGTGCCTTTTCCCCCATCTCATGTTTACACATTTCTGAAAGCTGGAACATGCTAACATCAGAACCTGCTTATCGAAGCTAATGTTCCCTCTCCAGAATTTAGAATGCAAATGCTTTGACATAGCATTGTATTAGGAAGTGCTAAGCATGAAACGCTAAAATGAAGAGAGTATAGCTAGGTCACCTCCATCAACCTACTAGATTTCTCCTAGAGACTTTGTCATTAATTTAGGAATACTTCTACTCTCTCACAGCTATTGAATGAGTCACGTAGCAGTTAAATAACATGAAAAGACCAAATGCATTGCAGACCTTTAAATGGCCTCTTGAAGTTATTTAAATCTTACATCTGTTTCTCTTAGATAACAAAACAACTGTAAGCAATTTGAAAGCTCATCTTTCTTCTTTTTGAATATAAAAGGAGACCAGAACATAGTATTTAATGGGAACAGAGGAAAAGTTTAAATTGTGGAAAGTTCCTGCCTCCCATTACCAAACAAGAGGTTGCCACAGACTCAGAGGGGAATATTCCATTAAGACCCTCCCTGCTTCAGTAGTAGGAAAAGGTGACTCAGGACCATTCTGAGCAGTCTCACATCAAAAGGGAATTTGTTCCCTGATTTTCACCATCAATAGGACGCATTCCCATTTGAGTATTTTTGGGATTTGAGATGGACTCAGATCTTTTCAACCATTTTCCCAAAGGCATCTTAAACCCCTTTCACATTTTTGTGGCACATTAGAATAAAAGGGTTAACAAAAGTCAGTTGAGTCATAGTGAATCTTGAAGCAATGTATCGTTAAACAGCTTAGAGTTGAGGGGTTTGTAATGATAAACTGACTGAACTTTCTTCCGGTTTCCCTGTTTTCCAAATCTGAGTAGCACTGCAAAACAGTTTTGTCACACTGAAGCTTTAAGACACGACCTTAATTACGTGACGTATTTCCTTTGCATCCAGATAACAAGGACAGGAAGAGAGAATGCAGTGTGATGTCCAGCAGGAACATTGCTTGGGTGTGTCTTTGTTCAGATTATCAGGACTTTGGCGAAGAAAAAGGACGGGAAACATGACAAATTCAGAAGAAAAGAGGGGACAGCAGGAAAAACTGGAGTTAACAAGAGGGTCTGAGTTAATTCATCAAGTTTGACATTGCCTGCAACTGGTCACCTCCATATCTTTGTACAATTTTCCTTAATTTATACCTGAGAGATGCACGTAAGAGACATTCCAAAGCATATTTTAGGTCAAAACCAGCAGCTGCTCCTTATTAATATTTGACTTGTTTTCTTTAGCTCAACAAAGTGTTGCTCAGGTCTGTCAAGAGGGTTCAGAGATACTTTGTTGAAGACCCTTTGCTATATCTCAACCTTCATTTTTCGCACTATTTCTGGTCAAAGTATGGAATGTTCATTTTGTCATGACTCAGAAGAGTTGCTGAAGGTGCTGTGCCTCAGAATCTGTGGGGTCTTACAGTGGTTATGGCATGAGAAAGGAACTGCTTAAGACATTAAGCTACATATGTCCATGTGCAAAAAGCGATTGCTCAATTGCTCAAATTTAGTTGGGTAGGATTGCATGTAAAAATGGTCGTCATTAGCATAATGCTATTTTCAGGATACTGTTAGGGATTAGAAGTTTCTCTGGAGACCATGCAGACCACATTCATCAACAGACAGAATCAGCTAATCTAACTTCAAGAAAAAACGTCTCATTTATATAACTAGCCTTAAGTCATGATGCAGGTTTTATAGATGACTTTGTCAATCTAAAAGATGTTTGCTATTCAAATTATGAAGCCCCTGTGAGTACAGGCGCATTACGTTGAATACAGAGGCCATAAAGACATCAGTAGCTCTGACATAAAACTGATGTATTGTGTAATAACATTTCATGTAGAACCTGGAGCTTCATTTATCAGCTATGTCTGTAGCTGGATTTTGTACAGGTTATGAATGAAACCCTGAATGCTTCAGTCACATCGCAGGTGTTAATAAAATGGCATAATAGAGAGGCTGAGTGAGGTGGATTCAGGATGAATGACTCTTTCAAGACAAATGCTCCCAAAGATTAGTGGAGGAGGATGGATGGGAATCGCTGCTTTAGAATGATGCTGTCTTCCTACTGATAGCAAATTGAGGCATCTGCTATGGGAGCTGCTGAAGTAAATAGGTAAAAGGCAGGTTTCTTACTTACCTGTCAGCTTGCATAGTTCAGCTCATTCTAGCAGCTTTAACGTTTTACCAGTTGCTGTTCTTGACCATGAAATTTGCCTACATGTGGATCAAAATTAAAACTGGGAAAGTGAGAAGTTAAAACGCATCAGAATGCACTTTTGGGAGAAAAGGTGAAACAAGGTATAGAACAGGGTAGGAAGGAAAGGTTAAAAGAGCCAGGATTCAGAAAAGTCTAAGGAAGTTAAATTTAAAGCTAAAATGCAAACTAATCCATTCAACTGAAAGCTGCTCTTTTTCTCTTACAGTAATCTAGATGGGTTTTAACTGATTCACTGACTTAGAGAGTCAAGAGTTGTGGCCTTCTTGACCACACCCTGGAGCTGGAGCCCCTCTGTCTAAGCACTTGAGGTTTAGTTTTGCTTAAGAGCTCTTGGCACATGTCTTCAGCATGGGAATAACACTGCTTCCTGATGGCAGTAACTTATGTCATGTGTGAGTAGTTCAGAGACTACTGCACACAGTAGATCAAGCCTATTGAGCTACAAGCCCGTGCTGAAAGCCAACTGAAGCGTGGCCACTAGCCTAAGTAGATATACCCTGCTTAGTACCTGGAAGCAGCTGAGGCAAAGTTAAAGTAAGTAGAGCTTCCTGTGAAGCACACATGCCCTTTCCTTTATGTCTCCTTAAATATTCCTCTCCCTGTTCCTTCTTCTTTCTGCACAGGGATGGGATGAAGGCCTTCAGAGGTATAGCAGCATGTCCCCAGCTAGAGCAATATCTTACATCTGCTGTCATTTAGATTGCATTCAGACATAGGAACATCAACAAGGCTGTAACAGGATGGTTAGGTGATGTATCTTAATTTATTTAGTAGTTTGTATAAATGGATCTAAGGGCTCCTTCTAGTTATGATTCTAATTAATTAGAAGGCAGTGGGGCTTCTTAATATCTCACTATTCAACTTGCTCTTTATTCTTAGAATGAAGGGAAGTAGGTACATTAACGGCAGAATTCTTGCAAATGTATCAGATGCCTTTGGAATTGTTTCTGAGATAAAATGATACATCTCAGCTGATGTTTTTGCCACTATCTAAGGAGAAAACTAGTTTTAACAAGAATGGAAAGAGCATAAAGTTCCATTACTTCTTACACTGAAACCTGAGATTACAGTTAATCCTGTGCTTTTCAGATTTACGCTTTGGATTCCCACAGGACTACAGATCTGCTCCTGAAAGCTTTTCTCTCCCACCTTTCTCATCTAGATCCCACATGCTGTTTCTGAAGGTGAGATGCCGCTCTTCAAACACAGGAGGAGGCGGGGAAGGAAGGGAGAGGAGTAATCATTCCATTATAAATCAGTGCAAAATGGAATAAGGCTTTAAAATGTTGCAAAGATAACGTTTAATCTCCCAAAGTATTACAGGAGCAGTGCATCCCCACTTTCTGCATCCCCCTAATCCTATTAGATACCACTAGGAATAAGCAGCTGGCACAATAACAAATGCCAAACAAATGCTTTTGGACTGCTTGAACATAAGAGGAAAAAAAAAACCTTGAGGTGGATATAAAGCATGACAAGAAGCTGGGAGTATACAACCTCTAATCTTCTTCATAATTGCATCACTTACATGTGTCCAGTTTAGATGTGGGAAGATTGTCCCAATGGCTTTAAATCCACTAGAGACTTTTTGAACTGGGTATCATCTTGTGTGAAGGTTTTTATGAATTTCTGCTTTCTGTCAGTAATTTGGTGATGTTTCTTTCTCAGCTAAACAAAGTGTTTACCTGGGTTGCCAATTCGAATAGGTTGTCAAATGATAGGGTCACGTGAGTGCGCAGCTCTGTTTTATAATGTGTCCTGCAATTCACTAGGCAAGAACAAGGAGGTGTTGAGCTGCTGCTGTTACCTGGTGCCCCTGTTCCTTGGAACACCCTTTGCAGCAGGATGCTCTGGTGAGTGTCCTGGGAATTGCTGGGATTCTGTTGTTTTCCTTTTAGAACTAATGCCTTTCCATTCCAAGTATTTGCATAGCTGTCATTTCTGGCTCTCAGAGGAAGCTGTGGCAGAGAAGAGAGGAATGAATTGAGACAATGTTAATGCAGAAAAATGGTTTACGTTTTAGTCCCTGTCTTTTCTCAGCCTAGTGAACTGCTCCTGTCCTCCTTTCTCCAGTGGAATAGGGTTAGTCACTCTCTAACACAGGGAAGCCTGCTGAAGCCATAAAACATTCCTTTCAGATGCAAACTCTAAAAAGCTTCTTAGGCATCTAATCCCAATAGCTAACCTGTACTTGTAAATCACACCTCTCTTAAGACAGATTAATTTGTAGCACATCAGAACTTTGAAAAAGCAGAAGAGACTGAACATCTCCTACTTCCTTATTCCCTGTCTATATAGATAACGAATATGTGAAACGCCTGTTTTTAACAAGGTCCCTTATTTGAAGGTGAGTTAGGACCTTGGATGGGGTTTTTTAAGACCTTTTGGTGCCCCCCCCACCCCCCACCCCTTTCAAATAAGGAGAAAATTGAATGCAGACGGAATCTTGTTGCCAATAAAATGTCGCTCTGTTACTTAGGACATATATAACTTCAAAGCAAATCAATTGCCTTAGCACAAACAGCGCATGGCTGTGACTACAGCAGATGCACAGGTTACTGCAACTGTAATGCGGGTGACAAACTTCATATCTGATGTCTTAGAAGAGGCTGGTGACATGTCTTCTCCTCCTAATCAAAAAGTAGCACAACCTTAAACCTGGGCTGCAGTGCAGGTAACTTTCAGCACACTTTGCTATAATTAGGTCAATGTATGCCTCCAGCAACAAGCAGAGCCCAAATGCAGAAACTAGGGAGGAAAGAGAAGGAAAGATGAAGAGGTTTCATTGTGACAAATCAGACCCGCATATCGGAACGGAGATGAAAACCACATCCCTGTGATGGGAATGTTAAAAGAATCAAAGTTTCTAAACAGCAAGAGTAAATACTTGTTCTTTAAAAGTCCTTTTTGTTCCAGGGCACGTTGTTAAAGTTAAATAGTACTGAGCAGGAAAGACATTGCCGAAACGCAGAATCCCTCTGCAAGCCTTAAGCCAAAAGGTATACACACACGATCATTGTTTGCTGATTGCATGGCTTAAGTGTGGCAAGGAATACAGGATTTCATTTCCAAGATAGAAACTGTTGCTTCCTTGATAAATGAGAAGTCACTTTCAGAGAACTGATATGTGAAATAAAGGATTTATACACAGCTTTCCCAAGATATCTACAGCCACAGGACATTCACCTGTTATAAACCCATGACTGGAGGACACCTTCATGTCAGAACAGGACTGTAAGGGAACCTGGGAATTATTCATGGTCACACCAGGTCTCAGCCTCTGGGTAATAAGCACAGGATTTCCGTATTCATGGCTACCGGTGCAGGTTTGAAGATTGGAAATTCTGATAAATTTAACTTTTATTCATTGATTGCCAAATAATTGCATCTTTTTCTTTTGTGTAAGCACCTTAAGTTTTAGCTGTATATTGGGAAGAAGGGCTTGTACACAGGTTAGTAAAACCCTACCATATACGTATTTTCCATTGCCGCTTGCTTCCAGGTATGGATGTGGCATTAAGCATGCTCCCCGGCATGTGTAGGGTCCCCTATCCCTTTGCTTGAGCTTCTTCACTTCCAACCAGGCAGTGTCACTCAGGAGGATGCCTTCAAACTTGTATTTCCCATCATCTTCAGGGAAGATCTCTTCAGCTCCAGCTTGTGCGTGCCCAGGTGACAAGGCTAGTCTCTTCTGGGCGTTCTTTAGGAGCTGCATGTTCCAGCAGACTTCAAATTCAGCCTCAGACAGCTACTTGAAATCAAATCTACAAGCTAGTAGTGCTACTGTACCGGATTTAATACAGGCTGTGCTGGGAAATTGCCTTATTGTTACATAGTCTGTAGAAATACAGAGCACCCAGATCACTTAGAAGCTGCATGTTTGTTCTGCTCTTTCTCTAGTTCTTCAGTTAACATTTCCAAGTTAGGTTTGGGTTTTCATGATAAGTTAAAGAATTGTTCACATCCCTGTGCAATGTCTTTAAAATAACTCTCTATTATAAGCCTAACACACCCATTAGGGTTGTGGAAGCAGCACTGTTTATATTGTGTAGCATTTGTCTGCTGTACAGCCTTAGCGGGAGGGAAGTCTAAAGCGTTGCCCAGCTCTTACCCTACAACTAGTCTAACATCACTGGTTTTTGTGGAGCTGGATGGCAGAATACTGTTCAGTTTGTAGTTCTCACAAATCCTTTGTTTTGTAAACAGTTTTTGAGGGAAACCTCTTGCATTGAAAATTGTCTTAAATTAACACTGATTAAGCACCAGAGCTGGATCCCTGAAGTCCTTTCCTGCACTTCATCCACTGAAGAAAGCATCATCTGCCGTTTTACAGGGCCAAGTGTGATAGTATGTCTGCTAGCACTGACTGCTGTGGCAAAGCAGTGGGTACCTGCTTTGTGCTCACACCTCAGAGGGGTGTTACACGTTTGCCTGTCACTCTGAGATAATGAAATTATTAATCACTGCCTAATTTTGATTAATGGCAAAGCACTAAAGAAACCTGACTTCAAGTGAGCACCTTTGTGGGCAAAGTCCTTTGTGTGGGGCTTGGTTTCTTTATACGGTGAAAGAGCTATGGCATTTTTTCCAAGCTATTCCAGGGCTTAGAGACTTCATTTTGAACTATTTATTGGTGTGCTTAGTTTAATGTGGCACTGCAAAGTGTGTACTTCTTAGTACTAAGGACTGCTTGCACTACATGAACTGTGAAGTACTCTACAGCAGCAAAATACACCCGAAAGTCAGCAAGCCTTTGTACTCCTTAGGCTCTGGAGCAAATATTAAGTTCTGATGCAGCTGCTCAAACGCTCTAGCCAAAAATTGTCCTATCCACCTTAGTGTCTTGATTCAAGAAAACTGTGCCTTTTCTGCACGTTTTGTAAATGAGAAAAAGCTGAAGATTTCTTCACCAAAAGTTGAGAGTCTTAGAACTCTCTGAGAGGTGACTGATTCAGTTATCTTGGGAGAACACGCAACCAAGGAAAGGAACCAAAATAACTCTTTTTGCAGTTTTCTCTGAAATAATCAGTAGAATAAGTGAAAGATGATTTTATTGGTTTTCCTTTACTAACGTGGAAAGCAGCTGGCTCTAAGGGGAACAGACCTAAGAGAACAGATATAATACAGTTGACCATTTTAATGTTCATAGCCAGATCACTGCATTTTTGTGCGAGATGCACTGAAGAAGTAGGTGGAAAAAAGAGAGAACATTCCAGCTGACTCCCGAGAACTGAAGCTTGAAAGTAACCTCTTGTGTTTGTAAACAAGATGGGTATATTTCCTATGAGGAAAACAAGATTTATTGCTTCTTCTCTTTCTAATCAGTACACTTCTCCCAAAAGTTGGCATAATAATTAATCTAAAAGCTGTATGGAACATCAAATGTAAACTTTTAGCGTATAAATTAATTACAAATGTTATGCTGTCATTTCTTTTCATTTCTTTTTATTTATTATGTTCTGCAAACCCCTTTAATGGCTTTTCAATTATTTTTCAGTTAATTGCGTTTGGTTTCTGTGCTCCGTTATAGATGTCTGCAAATTACTTTGTGGATGAGTGAGGAGGAGTGGTACGGGAGGTTCGGCTTCCATTCCTTTTCCTGAAAGCTGGTGCAATGGAGTCAAGCATTCAGCATAAATTAAAAGCTCACACACATGAACATGGAAAGTATTTTGTAACTATTATTCTAGCTGTTATAATAGAACTGAGTCAATGCTGTTGAAACAATATACTTGGTGAGCACTTGAAGTTTATAGGAATTGCCTTGCTGTCAGAATGGCTTGAAGTATAGGGGCTTCAAATTTAGCCCAAGAATCCCACCCAGCTCCTTGACTCTCACTATTTAAAGTGGAATGTGGTTTACTGTAGGTATTAGAAAAAACACAACCAAACCAACAACCACCAAAACACATAACAAAAGCCAACACAGAGTGGAAAGTTTGAAGAGATCTGGGGCAAAAATTCAGACAGGAGTAAATGGCCTTCATTTACCCCAGCTCTCAAGTGGCTTCCTGGAAAAGGTATGGCTTGTCACAGCAGCTAGGATACAGTATGCAGCCACGTAGTAGAGGTTGCTTGTGATGCCACATTGCCTTTTGAAACGCTGATTTTGAAGTTTTTAATTACTGAAGTGCTGTGCCTGAAGACAGCCAATATTTGATGTTCCAAGAGCTGATAAACATTTCCTATGACCCATAAAACTGTGGGTTTTCTCTTGCAAACAGCCTGGAAGAAAAGGAGAGGGAAAAGAAGATACAGGAGACAGGCTCAGAAAGTTGGGGCTGTTCAGCCTGGCAAAGAGAAGGCTGCTTGGAGACCTCAGAGCTGCCTCCCCGTATTTGAAGGGGGGCTATAGGGATGCTGGGGAGGGACTCTTTTTTAGGGAGTATAGTGACAGGACAAGGAGTAACGGGTTCAAACTTAAACAGGGGAAGTTTAGATTGGATATGAAGAAGAAGTTCTTTACTGTGAGGGTGGTGAGGCACTG
>JANRGW010019499.1:0-14416 GCA_024733675.1 Psilopsiagon aymara | reverse complement strand
GCAGCCCCCCCCCCCCCCCCCCGCCATGATGCTGAATGGAAAACAGTGTTCTGCTGGATTTACTGGGGCTGGTGAGTAAGTAAAGGCTCCATTTGTCTTCTCATCACTGCAGTTCTTAAAATATTCATAGTTTGGAGGGAAGTGACACAACGGTTCCGACACACTGTGTCTTGTCAGCTTACAGCAGGACAGTGGTAGATGTGACTGGTATTATCCCAGAGCGGATTAAACCCAGAGGGGTTTACACTTGGTTTCAGCAGGTTTAGCAGCAGATCAAAGTTTTGTGTTCCTTATCAGGGGTCAGGCAGTTCCCATGTTAAAATAGTAGTAGAAGGAGGATGCTGCTACTTGCCATCCCACCCCATCCCATCCCATCTCATCCCTCTCCGAGCCCCTCTCAAGCAGCAGTGGCATGCTGCCAGCCTTTATGAGAGAAACAAAATGAAAGGCTCACAAAGAGAAAATATTTTGTTAAACAAAGCACACCTGAGTATAATCCTTAGGTATTCGGTGCCATCTGCCTCCTCACACTTAATGGAAAGGATTAGATTCCCAAGGCTGCTGGCTGTACAATAAAAATTCAAATGATCCTAGAATAGAAACCATCGAAAGAGCATCAGTGGGGAGCAGCTTGCCAATGCAAGGGCAGCCCCGCGCCTGGCTGGAGGCAAGGGCTCAATTCCATCCCAACACCCTCCCACCCTCCTCGCTAGGACCAGGGTTTCATCCCTCTGCCCATCGACTGTGGCACTATGCCCTCAGCCTTGGTCAGGCAGAGGAAGGGGAGTACAAGCCTGGGAGCAAGAGGGCCACGACTGCAGCCCACCAGCCCCTGCTATCCTTGCACAGCGGGAAGCTGCAGAATTTGCCCATTTTGCTCACAGTTTTATGCTTTCCTTTAATTCTTGGGGGTAATTTTCAGCCGACCACTTGCCCCCTGTGCCAGGGCACCCACCTTCCCCAGGAAATGCTTCCTGTAGGCTCTGGCCTCTCCTTTGCACTCCAACTTGTAGCCGTAGGTGCTGGGGCTGAGGTTCTCCTCCTCCTCCTCACAGATGCTGCTGTCGGACGATGTCGGCGTGCCAAGGTTTTCCGGGTCTTCGATCCAGTATCCCCCAAACTGGGGCAGGATGATCAGTGGGTACGGGCTACCCTTCTCCAGGATCTGCAGGAGATGTGCCCGTGAGGGGTCAGGCAGGACTGGGTGTGGATGTGGGGTGCAGGGCTCATTGCCCCACATCCGGTCCCCCTGACAATAGCTCCCAGCCCTGGCACCAAGGGGGCAAATCCAGCCCCTCTCTGAAAGCTCTTCTCTCTCTGCGAGAAGAGGGAATGTGCCACTGAGGAAAAGCAGCAGCTGCAAAGATGGGGAGCAGGAACATGCTTTGTGCAGCTCCCCTTGGAAACGGGATTCCACCAATTCCCTGTCATCAGCAGGTTTGGAAAGGCAATCTCCAGAAGGTGTTCAGGGTGGTTCAGGGCACCCACCTCATCAATGCTGGGGTACGGGATGTAGTCTTCCTGCAAAAGGGAATCAAAACACCATGAATGAGTATCTGTTCCCCACCAGCCATCTCTTAAGACCACAGCCAACCACTGCTTTGGTCCTTCCCATCCCCACGCCCTGCACTGAGCGCCAGGCAGTAACAGAGCTCAGTGCTCCTGATGGGTGATGGGGACAACCTAGGGAGCCTGGGGACACACGTGGGGACCCATCTGTGCCCAGGGCAGCAGGAAGGCCCTGGGCAGGACAAGCCCTTCCCCATGGAGTCTCCATTACTCATGTAAGCTCTGAGCTGTGTGGCCCAGCACAACGTTTTACACAGCTCACTGATGAAATGCACAGGCTTGGACATAAAGCTGGATTAAGGATTTACCCACAGCACTCCCTCATCTTTGCAGTCCAATCTGTACCTTGGCTTTAGATAACATTAAATCTTTTTTAGTCCTTTCAGTGACTGTTTTTGGCGATGCACATTAAAGCTCTGAGATAAGGGCGGGGACACTTGAAAAGACCCACGCAAGAAACAGAATTCAACCAACCTTGTGTTTTTGGCTTCCAGCCCTCTGTTCTTCAAGTTTCGGTGCCTGTTTGGAAGAAAATGAATAGACTGAATAATTAAGATGTTCACAACAACACAGACAGAACCACAAGGGCATTTTGCTACACAGAAGTCACTGACACGAGTGAAATGAAAGGAGGGGGCTCTGCAGAGATGCCAGTGTGCCAGGACAGACCCCAGTGTAAACCAGGATGTGGCAGAACAAGACCTGGGACACTGCAACACCGCACTGAAAACATCTTCATGAGACCATCATTTCCCAGGCACCAAACACAACATGCACCATGCAGGGGGAGCACTGCACATCCCGGCACTGGGGGTGAACACCGCCTGCCCACATCCCTCCTACAGGGACAAGGCACAGGCTGAGGGACACCCTGGTCCCCTGACTGTCCTTATGCACATCCTGATGTGTTTCAGTGTGGAACAAGAGCATGCCTTGCCCTGACCCAAGGGTACCGAGATAGTGCTAGACCCAGACACACTCTGCACCAGAGCCTCGTGTTTGCAAAGACAGGCAGCAGCATCCTGACTTTACCAGGGAGCAATGGGACCGGCAATGGGCCTGAGCAATGGCTCTGAGAGCACGTGCCCAGCCTGGTGACACAGGGGTCTTTCCACAGGGCTCACAGCACAGGGACTTCAGCAGCAATTCAGACAGGGTTTGGTTGGACAGGGGGTCCCACACGTTCAGTGCAGGAGGTGAGGGGGCTCTCTGCCCTGCAGCCCCTGCCGGGGGGGGGGCCGCATTGCTGGCATGCACATGGCTGCTCACCTGCATTTTTTCCAGCATTTCGAAGAATTCTGCAGACTGTAAAAGAGAAGAAGGAAGTCTCCTGTTCAATGCACAGACAGGAGCCAAGACAGCCCCAGGCATGTCCAGGCAGGGACACCCACCCCATACTGGCACTCTGGCCCTCAGAAGGAGTGGGAAGAAGAGACTCCATCCACAACTGATGGCTCTGTGACACCCCATCCAGCCCTGCTGCTGGGCAAGGATGGGCCCCACAGCCACTCCGAGGGCCATGGCTGTCCCGGAGCAGGCACCCCCAGTGCAGCCACAGGCAGCGCAGGGAGCAGCAGCAGCTCTGTGCTATGGGACTTTGGAGCCCCACAAGCATCCCAAGTGCATGAGAGCATGTGGCTCCCCTGTCTTGGGCAACACTTGGAGCAGGGGCTCAGGCACAGCTGGATGATCCTGATCCCTCGTCCAGCTTTACCTGCTCTCAAGTACAGGCAAATAAATGATCTCGCCAAGCAGCAGCTGTGAACATGGGGGCACTCCCAGTAAACTGCTCCACGGCTTCCCTGGTGCCCTGCTCAGCGGCCCTGTCCCACAGCCTTCCCACCTCTCCTCTAACCTGTGTTTGCTTGCTGCTTGTAAGACCAAGGGGCATCTGTGCTGCAGGTGATGCTGTGGTCCAGGAGAGAGAGCAGGAGCTGGCTCACCAGCTCCAATGCTGCCAGCTACCAGAAACAATTTGCAGAAGAAGGATGAGAGATTTGGGGCAGAAGGAGCCACGGTACCAAGGAGAAAGGCTTGGGGGTGATTTTAGCGAGCTCTTAGAATAGACTGGATTATCAAATGACAAAAAGGAGAGTTAAAAACAGAGGAGGCAATGAAGAAATGAAAATCAAAACCCAAAGGAAAACCTCAGAGAGAGTTTCTTCTAACAAACGTGGAGAGCAAAGGTTGGGTTTACAACAAGAGCAGCCTATGGCTGCCCCAGAGTCACCGGCTGGGATGGGGCAGAGACGCTGCCAATGCAGGCAGGGGCTTACTGAGGCTCAACCCCAGCCCTGGCCAAGCTTCCAGCTGCACACTGAGCCCAGTTTAACCTACTGCACCTACAGGAGGGAGAACAAACCCCAGGCTAGGAACAGACTGAAGCTGGAAGCACTTTAAAAAGCCTTTTCCTTATTCTGAGCTGGGTTTAGATTCCAGTTCATGGTCAGGTCTCTGCAATGGACAAACACTCTCTGAGCAATTAAAACAGTTTCCAGGAGCCTCTCTGGCAGCAGCCAGACCCAAGGAACCAAACCTCACAGCGGCACTGGATCCACCTGCCAAAGGAGCTCCATCAGAAGCCTGTTCATGCGCTCAGCGCAGCAGACGGCAGTCTGTGCCCTGCAGGGATTTCTGCAGCTCGGAGCCAGCTCCACTGGGCCACAGATATTTTGGTAATTATAGCAGAGACAATTACACCCTTGTGCTGCCCAGCAGGAAGCTGAAAGGTTCCAAGCTGACCCCCCATCTGCTTTTTCAGGGCAACCCAAGGCAACACCGGAGCAGATAGCATGTCCCCCCCACCTCCAGCAGGACAGACCTGAGCAGGAGCGGGTCCAAACGACCTCAGAAATCCAAAACACTCCACTGAAATGGCACCACTGCTTTTCCTTTCAAGCTCGTGTGTCCCCACCCTCACCACTGAGCATGCTACAGGCAGCACGAGGGATGGAGAGTCACATCCCTCACATCCCGGTGTGTCAGCACAGAGAAGGACACGACTCCTCTCAGCTGCAGCAGAAAGTGCCTTTTGAAGGCTTCCAGAGAAAGATACCCCCATAAGAAAACCCTTCACCAGTGGGATCAGTCAGGATGGGGCACAGGGGGGCTGTGCTGCCCTGCACCCCTCCCGCGGGTCCGGGAGCACTCACCGGCAGGCCACGGAAGAAATCCATCATCTTCCTGGCATCACCACCCCGCGCAGCAGCCACAGCCACTCCTGTCATGGGCCCCGGCCATCCCCACCTGTCCCACACCTCCTTCATTAATGTTTCCCCAGGCCAGAGGCAGGGCTGCTGCTTTGTTGTTTCAAAGGGTGGCTCCCTGGGAGGCAAAATGCCCGAAACAGGTTGGGCAGGAAGAGGGAGAGGGTTTGCAGGGCACTGCCGGGTGCACAGTCCCATGCTGGGATGCACAGCACCGCGGAGGGATGCACGGGCCTGCAGTGCCCTGGTTCCAGCCAGGAGCAGCCATACCCCTGCCTGCAGCGTGCCGGGGGTCTCACACCCCCCCCCAACCTTTCCTGCAGCAGAGCAGGAAGCAGACCCCAACACCAGGAGCCACCTCTGCACCCACACAGCAGGGCTCAGCCTGTGCTAAAAGGCAGAATTTCCATTTAAAACGTGATGTGGGCAAAGGCGTCCCTGCTCCCTCCCATCACTCCAGGCTCTGACTCCCCTTGGGATCCCCCTCTCCTCCTCCGTAGCCCAACTAGGTGCACAGCTCATGTCACCAGTGAGCTATGTCACTTCCCACCTGCTTTGTGTGCCCAGGTCATGCACAAAACCCTGAACAGCCAAACCATCAAATGCTCCACTAATAAACTCCTCCAACTCAGTGCTCTATTTCCAAACCCACTTGCTCATAACAACCATTTAACCAGGTTCTCAGCTACCTCATAATGCTCACATCCACCTCATCTCCAGCTTAATGAATATTTTCCCGGGTGGTATCACAGCGAGCGCCCTGCAGCAGCCCAGGGAGAAGAGCTACAACTGCCTTTGTTTGGCAACTGGCACCTCTGACACGTCTCGGGTGGCTCTCACAGAAGCTGCTTTTGGTGAACCACAGTTATTTTGTCCTATTTTCCCATTCATTTCCACGTCTCAAGTTGACTTTCCCTGCTGAATTCGCTCTGAAGCTCTGCCCCACGTCACCGCCCGGCTCTGCATCGTGCTGCTTGGCACAGGGCTGTGCACTCCCCGCTCGCCTGTGGCTGCTTGGGTGTGATAAACACGAGCTGAGGGCTGCGGAGGTGCCCAATCGGCCCCAGCTCACCCAGGACCTGCTTCCAGGTCTAACCAGGTCCTCATGACCTTTCCCTGTGGGTTTGGGAAGATGCAGGAGAAGCAGAGCCTGCAGAGGTGACCTTGCACGGGCACAAGAGAGAGAAAGACACGTTCGGTGTCTGGCTGCCCTCACCATGGCAAAGGGCTGTGACAGAGCTGCCCCGGGCAGGGGGAGCGGTGGGTCAGGTGCTGCCCGCAGCTCCTGCCTGCTACCTCATGGTGGCTGTTAGAGGGTAACAGCACCGGGGTTCTGCACCCTGCCTGGCACCGCTGCCCACAGCGTGTCATGCAAGCAGTGCTGCAGGATGGGGCCCAGCAGCACGCACAGTGCTGATGGTGCCCAAACACGCTGAGGGCTCAGCTCCAGAACCCACCCACTGCTGCCTCCTCCCCGGAGCAGCCCGGACCCGTGCAGCCGCTGCGATGGAAGCGCTGCTCCTCGCCAGCCCGGCCGTGCAGAGCCGGCGCCTCAGCCCCTCCGCGCCGCAGCCCCGTGAGCATCCCCGAGCACTCACCTTCATGGTCGGCGGCGCGGTGAGGGGGGGCGACAGCGGCCTCTCCGGAACGGTCACATCCGCGCTGCTGAGCAGCTCCTGTTTCCTGAAAGACCCAAGGCAGGCGTGTCAGCGGCCCGCAGAGCGGGATGGGAGATAAGGGCTTATCTTCCTTGGGGAAGCCGCGGGCGGGCTGCCGGGGAAGCGTAGCTCGAATCTGAGAAGGGACCAAATGGTGTCAGAAGATGGCAAAAGCCACCTGAGGAAACCCGTGCCCACTGCGGGCTGGGATCCCTCTGCCCCACTGAGCACCCGCCTCCACCCCAGGAGCGAGCCAGTGCCCGGCTGCAGGACTGGGGCACGGAGACAGTAATGCAGGCGGAGCAGGGAAGCAGGACTGGGCTGCTGTGACCACCCATCCCCACAGTGTCCTTCCACTGGGCAACCCCTGGCTGGGGCAGGACCTGCAGCCAACTGGCAGCCTGGATGGTGAATGAATCCCATCCGAGCCTGGATGCAGACTGCTTGGTGACACCAGCACAAACCCAGGGACACCCCAGTGTAGGTTTGGCAGGGCCCAGCCCAGAGCCCCTTAGCCAACAGTCACTTGGCACAGGCTGAATTTGGAGGCAGTGAGAGGCATCAGGAGGATGCGAGACCCCAGGGCAGGGGGAGCAGCGCCGGTGCCATGGACCTGCCAAGAAACCCTCACAGAATCCCACCAAACCTCAAGAAGGCACAACGTCAGCCCTCCACTGACTGCCTGATCAAAACACCCCATCCCTTTCTCACCAACTGCTCCCCAGGCAGACGCCCAAGCTGCCACTCACAGCAGAACTGCCAGACACTGGCCTGGGAGTCAGAAGATCTGAGAGTTAATCTGGTTTCCTCTTGTCCCTGCCAGATCAGCACGGCAGAAACCAGACCAAAATGTCCCACTGTTTATCTCACAGTAACCAGGTCTGGTTCCCATGGCAGCCTGCCCTGGGAAGGCATGGCATGGCACGGCATGGCACACAACATCCTGGACCCGCTGGGGCCATCTTCAAACATACAGCTCCTGTCAGAGGTTCACAGTGGACCTCCTGTGCAGGGATGCAGCAGGGATGCTTTGGGAACTGCAAGCAAGTTTTCTACATACTGTTGGTGCAACAGCAAGTGCAAAACCCCACTGTCACCTCTGTGACCAAAGGGGTGGCTGTTTGGCTGCATCCCTGCTATCAAGGGGCAGAAACAGAGCTTGGGAAGGGCTGGCTGCGCTCCTCCTGCTCTTGGTAATAAATAGACGTCAGCTCCTGATGAAATTTGGCTCCTTCTCCCCAAACACATACACATGTACATACCAGCAGTCCGGAGGTAGCCCCTGCAGCTGCAGTTGCAGGAAGGCACTGCAGCCCCGTGCTCCTGCAAGATCCCAGCCTGCCCTTCTCAGCACCACAGCCCACACTGGGAATTTGGCATCTCAGCCCATCGTTGTGGGACTGACTTCATGGCAGCGCAGCTGGACCCAGCGGTGCCGTGTCCCCAGGGCAGCATGATCAGACCTGGGGGGCTGCCACCTCTCAGCCCGTGCTGCTGGTGTGTTGCACACATGAAGAGAGTAGCAGGGAGCTGCAGCATCTGTGGCCAAGGGAACAGGATGCAGACAGACAGTTCTCATTATCCAACGACCAAGGAATAGGATAATGGACTCCAGCTTCAGCCAGGGGACCACCAGCTGGATGTCATGGGGAATTCTGGATTCAAGCCTATGAATCTGTCCTGGAGGTGTAGGACCAGCCCAGGAGGGGCACAGAGGGATCATACAGCATGCAGGGACCTGGCCCATAGACCCCCAAAACCCCACAGACCAAACCCTGCGTACTTGTTATTAATTGCTGGCTGCAGTTCTCACAGCCCAGGGCAGGCGTGCGGGCATTTGCTTTCCCTTAATTCACCTCAGTAAAGCTCTGAGCATCTTCCAGTTTTTCAGTGCAAGAAATTAACTAAGGCAATGTGGGTCAGTGTGCAGGCAATAGCAGAATTCATTCCCTGCCCTTCTGTACTGCTCACCAAGCTCCTGCCCATTCTCCTCTCCACAACTCACCATGGCTCCACTGCTGAAAAGAATGCTGAGGATGACAGATTTCCACTGTTTGCTGTTTGACTTTCTGGGACACTAAGGCACAGCCTGATCTGGAGCAAACCACTCATCCTCTGCCCTCCTGCTTTGAACTGCGAGCCCTGCCTGATTGCTCTAATCTGCAGAGTGGCCTCAAAGGCATAAAATGCATCAGACTTTGCAAGGATTAAAGTTACAGGGATGCACAAATAATTTGATTTATCTGTGATTTGTAGCAGGTTGCCATAGCATCATATCCTAAGTATCACAAAATCACTCACACAACTTAACAACATGTTCCTCTGTCACATGCTGATCGCTTCTTTGGGGCCAAACTGCTGGAACCGCTCCTGCAATTCCAGGGAGAGCAAAACAAACCCATTCAGCAGCCGCCGTGTGTAATTAGCCTCCATGCACTGGAAATTAGCCTCCATGCACTGGAAATACGTTACGTTAAACTGCAGCCACAGGCTGGGATGATTCAGCCTCCTGTCAGCACTGGGTCAAGGGCCATCAGCCTGATTCCTAAACAGACTGCCCTCCTGGGATGCTAAATGAATCATGGGGAGGATCAGCACGTCCTTATTTGTGTGCTGGCATGCTGGCAGGCAGAGCAGCCCCTGGGGATCTCCCTTGAAGGTGCCACCAGAGCCACAGAGGCTGCCCCACGCTGTGACCCGTTCCTGCCTGGCACCAGTGGTACAAGGGTCCACAGAGCCTGCACAGCAGTGAGGGTCCCAGGGGTCTACACCATCAAAGAGAGGGCCGAGGGACACCATACAGCCCCCAAGGCACCAGCACCCAGTCCCACCCACAGCAGAGCCCTGAGAGCAGCCCCAGGACACTGAGATCCCCTGGGGATCAGGATGCCAGTGGACAGCAGCCTGCGAGCATCGCTGCCTGTGCTGTGCCACAGGATGGACTCCAGGGGCTGGGACCTTTCCGTGGCACAGCCCCCTGCACACTCCATGCCAGCCTTCCCAAAACGCCCGCAGTCCTGCACCAGAACAGTGAACACACAGCTCCTGCCTGAGCAGCCTGACCTCAAGCACATGAGAGGGCAACTGGGGAGCAGGGGAGAGAACGTACAGCAAAGGACACCAGGAATAGTGCGATGAGCTGAAGCCTGGGCTTGGCACAGCACAACTCCAATAAACACCCTCTGCACCCCCTCCCTGGCAGTGCGGGACGGGTGCACCAGCAGCAATAACAAAGGTTACAGCGCTGCGCTCACTGCCTGGAGGCAGTACCCAGAGCACAGCAGCAGCCAGGGGCCTCACTCAGCCCCAGCACCCTGAGCCCACCCTGGCCAGGGCCAGGCACCCATGCACAGGATGGGTGAGAGCATCCTCCAGTGCTGCACGGCCACACGCGGCCTCTCCAGACGCACCACGGGCACCGTCTTTGTAATTTTGTTTCTTCATTTTTCTCATTAGGCAAATTAGGAGAGAAGGAAAAGAAAGAATTAGAATCCTACATACTTAGTAAATCTAATTAAGGAAATACCTTAATGCAGTTATGCAGGCCCAACCACAGGGTTTCCTAATGGAGACTGTGAGATCAGCCCTGCCATTGCAGCAAGGGTCCCTCCGCATCCCAGAGCCATGGGGATGTGCTTAGGGGGGGTCCCCCCACATTTTGAGTGCATGGCAATGGTGAGTCTCAACACAGTGAGAGCAAAGTCTTTCTCTTGTCTTTAGAGCATCCCTGTTCATCCCAAGATTGCCTCCAAATTCATATCCATGTCCCCTCAGCTTTTTCAGCTGAACCTCCGCCTCCAAGTGCACTCTTCCCTCTCAGTTTCCTAGCCTAAAGCCTAATGAAAAACACCTAATGCATCCCATCTTCTTGTTTTGTTTGTCTGATTTACCAGCCAGGCTCTAAATTGACACGGTGTGTTCATATAATTCACACAGGGGGAAGAGAGATGTCAGCCTATTACCTGACACAATGAGGTGTTTCACACTTAGTGATCGGCTCTACCAATCATTACACTGGGTAAATTGCATTGCAGGTTACCTTTATACCTACTCTTAATTCTGCAGATGAAACCTGGTCTAAGGTTGCAGCAACAGGTTCAGTCTGTCCAGATGCTGCACCCTTAGAAGGACAGCAAAGATCATCCTGTAAATTAACAGCCTCTATTTTTGGCCTCATCATTCTTCTATCCTTGATGGCCATCACCTTGCCAGCTGCTCCCTTTTTAGTTTATTTAATATTCAGCGCCCAGCATCTCGGATTTTCACAGGAGACTCTGCTTCTGTACTCCTGCTCAGCCTCCCAGCACCCAGGTTAAGCCCCTGTGCCTGGCAGTGGTGGGAGCGGAGCTGGGGCTCCTTGTCCTCCCTCACCAGAGGCTCCTCTCCATCCTGCATCATCTCCACCCCCCTCATGCTGCGACCAAGCCCCCTTCTCCCAGGGAGGACCGGTGAAGGCAGAAGCCCTCGGCCGCCTGCTCAGACTGCAAAACAAACTCATCCAAAAGTGGGGTTTTTCTGCAACAGCGACAAGGGCACCCAGCGGAGGTTGTACACTTGGAGATCTGCAGTGAGTGCCTGAGCGAAGCACCTTACTCTGACTTTGAACAGCTCTCCATCCAATCCCGGGCACTCCAGGCAGGCAGGATCTCGCTGCATCATCACTCATGCCGGGAGGACGTCTGCAGAGGACACATGCTGCTGCAGGGCTCCCCCCAGACCTGGGTCTCAGCCGGCACCCAGCTGCAAAGCCACCTCTGCGGAACATCTTCCCTAATGAGATGATTTACCTTGTCACGTCCTGAGCTCAGGCTGGCCCTGCCCCGAAGCGTTACCTTGGTGCACTGAGCCTGAGAGTCAGCAGAGAACAAGCACAGCATTTTCTGATCTAGATTTCTTGTAATAAATCACGGTAAGTGTGAAGTGCCAACCTGCACCTGCGCGCACCCCACGGGCAGCTCCCGCGAGCAGGAACCAGGGCCCTGAGCCCAGCAAGGTGACATTTCACTGCCATGAGTTCAGCTTTAATTACCCCTCTGCACAGAGAATAAACACTGCTGAGAACAGTGCAGAGTGTTCCGCACCCGTGCAGGCAGCGCTGCCTGTGCTGGGTCCCTGCACATTGCCTGTCCTGTGCAGGCTACAGTGAGGGGCCCGCTCCTGCTCTGCCCGCACCTCTGCAGGCACTGTGTTCTTTCCAACCAGCCAAGGGCTTCCCACTTGGTCTGGCTGGAAAGCAGGGCTCCACGTGCAAATAATGGTGGAAAGAGGATTTTATCATTTACAAATTTCACTGTCTGCTATCACTCACAGGAGCAGAAAGCAGTGACTTCCCACACTGGCTGGGTACATCAGCCCAGGCACTCATGGACTTAAGAGCAGAAGGCTCATCTGAGCCAATTCCTGGCAAAGAGGAGCCCGCAAGCCCTGGGCAGCCATTCCTGAGCTGATTCAGTAATCTGCAAATTGCAGAAAACAGCTCCCAGAAACCAGCATCTCCAGCCACTGACAGAACCGATGCCAAAGGGCAAAGGGACGTGGTGCCAGGCTGGGGCAGGAGGGGAGAGGCCCAAACCATGCAAGACACTGCTCTGGTGAAAGTCCCATTGAAAGAACTGAGGATTAAAACTGTTGCCTTCAGCAGCACAAAGGTTTCCTCAAGGACACAAACCACCTGTGAGCAGCCCTGAACCAACCCATAAACCACCAGCAATGAGCGGAGACATTTCCCTTGTTCCCAGCCATCTACACCATAGCTGAGACTGATGAGCGAATGGAGGGGTGCACCCACCCTGGGGCACACACCCACTGGCTGTACCCTGCCAGAGAACAGCCACTGTAGCCTCCCCTCACTTACATGTGGGACATCCAGGAAAATGGGTATAGATAAAAACACCCATATCCAAACCCTGGATCCCTGGAGCGGGACAGGAGCATCGCCCCAGCACGGTGAGGGAGCACAGTGAGGGCGAGCTGTTGTGCTGCTCTTTGGTGGGTTGCTAACAAGGAAGGGACACAGGCCACCAGGGACTCTGCAGCTGCCACTGATCCTGCCAGGCTTGCATATGGCTCGTGTAAAGCAAAACTCAATTGAAAACACAGAACAAAGGCTGAATGTAGGAGGAAAAAAAGAAAATAGGAGCAGGTGGAGGAACAGAGTCCCTTTTGACGATGCCGCTAGCAGTCCCTTCCTTTTCCTGCAGATTATGTCACTTTGATGGCCCTGGCAGCTTGCATAAGGCAAAGCAACTGCCGTAAAGCACTGCCTGAATTCTTGCAGTCGCTCCCACTGCTCCTCAGTCCACAGCAGAAGAAAACCCCTCCTCAAGGTCTCGTTCTCTCATTGAGATGTCTGTGTGACTCTTCTCGCACAGGGGAAACCCCGCAGCAAGAGCTACACTGAGAGAGCTCGTGCTCAATAAGATGGTGGGGGGAAAAACCCAACAGACCCAGACTCACATAGTGGCCAGATTTCTGTGAGAGTTCGGAGCCAGATTTTTCCTCAGCCCTCAAGTGTCATGCTGAGCTCATTCATGGAAAGCCACTACCCAGGGGAAAGCTGACTTTGGGAAAAGCCTCACTCTGTATCACTAGTAAAGCTCTCCCCTTCCTTCACTGCCATGCTCTGGGGCAAATGCAGGATGGTAAATGAGTTCCAGGGGGGACAATATCCAAAGGAGCATCTGGGCCATGCTGGCAGCACTGACCTTACTGGTGCTCAGGCACACCCTACACACAGCACGTAGAAGCAGCAGAAGAGGCCCCAGACAACAGAGCACTGGAGGATCAGGGGGACTCTGGCCACCCCGCAACCAACCATCCCCTCCAAAACTTGCTGGCCCATAGCTTGAGCTCACAGCCTATGAGCAGAGCTATGGCAGGGATGGACCTGGGCTACACAAGACAAAACCCGAGGGGCAACAGAAAAGAATGGCCAAGCACCAAGGCAGCCCTTGCACCTGCATTCCACCAGACAGCAGCAGCACGGCCCAGCTCAGGTGAGCACCCACCTCTGGGTACCAAGAGGGCAGCGGACTCCAACTGGTCAGCTTTAATGATCCACCCAAAAACTCCGCAAAGGAGGAGAAAGTATCCCAAACCAGCAGCAGTGGCACATGAACTACAGGGGAAGGCCATGGCTAAGTCATAAAAGCATCATTAAAATCCTGCCCTCAAGGGCACCTGTTGTCCAAGGCAGCAGCACTGAAAAATGGGGCATGAAAAAGGGGGGTACAGACCCTGTGCCCCAGACCTGTGGGTGGGCAAACAGCTACAGCTTCATCCCAGTTGTCTTACTCTGGGTTTTTTCAGGCTCGTAGATAAGGGGATGGGGAGATACTTCACAATAAGGATTACGAGTAATCAATTCTCCATTCATATGGCTGTGGTACAAAATCACAAATTGAACCAAAAAGAAGAGCCAGAAAAACACAGAAAAAACCCTCCATCTGCAGCAGTGCCCACGTCGCTTCCACCCGGCTCAGCAGTACACACACTGCCGAGGTCTGGACACACAATTCCGACTATTTTTAACAGCAAAGTTGCCAAAGCAGCACAGTCCTGGAGGAGAGAGAACTCCGTGATCGGGGATGTTCAGCACAAACCCGAGCGGGACGAATCTCGGCAGCGCACAGCCGCTCGGGCGCGGGGGGAAGCGGCGCAGATGCCCGCGGCACACCACCGCCAGCAGGCCCTTTCCTCCCAGCGTAAACTTGAACACCGAGTACAACCCGCGGCTTAGTCAATGAAAGACGAAACCATCCGTCAGCTGCTCCCGGCTGCTGCGCCGAGTTCAAGCGGTGCCGGAGCCCCGGCGAAGCGCGGTCCCGCTCCGTGCCCCTCCGGCTGAGGCGGATGTCGGGGCTCACCCCGCAGGGGCCGGCGTGCGGACGGCCTCTGCTCCCCCTCTCACGCCATCACCCCCCGAGCAGACCCCCACAGCCCCCGGTAGTCGGTCCCGGTGGTCTCCGAGCCTGCGGTCCAGCC